>VWZY01006778.1:178414-217778 GCA_013399075.1 Chloroceryle aenea | reverse complement strand
GTGTCCAAGATTGCACAGAAACAGTTTTCCTTCTTCCTGTTTCATTGTAATTGACAACAGATCACATACCATCCATTGCCTGCAGCCTACCATGAAAATATTTTTTAAAAAAGCCTCTTTTGTAAATTGTTAAGAAAAGAATGTGTATAGGAAAGATAGTGTCATAGATGAGGACTAGACTGGGTAAATTCACATGATGCATTATATCATTTAGATGTTATACTGTTCAGAAAACCATCTATTTCTTCCCCTTTGAAACAGACATATTTTTAAAAGAGCTATTTTAAGTTCCAAAATCTATGCCTTGCCTTTGCTTTGGCTTTTATATCCTGTCTTTTTGTGTGTGCAAGTGAGAGAGATTACTTAATTAATTGTAAAGAAAACACCCGTTAGGGATTAGACTACCCCATATTTTTGGCAGGCAGTGAGAGTGGGAATTTCAGATGACATCCAGTGACATTCATAATATAGCTTTTGCTGGTCTAAGATCTCATCTACTCTTCTCCCAAACAAGAATAATGTTGTGACAAAAGTAGACAACACCTGTGTCACGACAAACAGTGAAATAAAGGGACTATCTATCTAAGCCCTGAAACTGTGAAATATGGAAAGCTTTTGTTTAAGCTCTGGGGAGGGAAAATCTTTTGCTGGTATATGTCTCATTTCTACTAAGAGAGGTTGCCAGGATAGTTTAACTAGTAAATCTCTAGGGTAGGCAAGGCCAGTAGGTTGGGCTCTGTGCTCTTGTCTTGGCTTAAAGTGTACAGAGGGTAATTAGGGTAACAAAGTGGTATTGCTACATTGGCATGGTGCTGCCTTCAGCTAAACAAAAGCTGTATCTCAAAAGGATTTACTAATGGACACAAGACTGATCTAATGTTCCAATAGTGCTTACATTTTGTGTGTCTGCTCTGGCTCTCTGCAAGGTGTTTCACTGCATGGTGTTAAGCTGTGGCAGTGATTCCTCTGGATATCTGTGATCACTTGCCACATCCATGTGATCCCCTTTTGGACTTGTATCTGTTCTTGCCCAAGTTACCTCATTTCACATATCAATGTTTCAGCAGTGTAGTGGGTTCCCTGGCTTGGAAAATGAAATTTTCCAACATTGAACAGCATGATTGGTTTCATTTTGATTGAGCTAACTTGCTATTAAACACTTAATGGAGAACACTTGGTTTCTCAGCAAAGGTTGACTTCTTTTCTGTATGTGAGTGGGGAAATGAGTTATATATTCATATCATGAAAAGGTATTGTGAAAATGTTCATGCCAGCCTATAATTGCAGTTGAATAGACCACAGGAGCTCATTGCTTTACTTAGCATGCCCTTTCCTGGACATATGACCACATAAAAGACTGTTGGGTGTACTAGTTCCAGTTAAGGATGCACTGGTAAGACAGAGAGGAAATGAAAAACAAACTCATTCTGACTATAGTTACTTCTGTCCATATGGAGATCATGGATGCATTAGAAGAGCCTTTATATCAAAATCAAAGCAAAGGAAGGAAGAAAATGGAGTCTGAAATCAAGGTAGAACTGTTGCATGGAAATTTAAATTTATTGTGCAGTTGATTTTAATGGGATTAGCTTTTTAGCCTTTGTATATCGGTTACAATTAACCCGACTGCTGAGATGTGTGCTCAGCTTTAAGGACCTAAGTTCTTCTGCTGGCATGGAGTATTTGTGCAGCTGACACCAAGCCTATTCCTAAGGCTTTGCTAGACTATGACTTTACTGGATGATTTCTTCACTGAGGAATCACAGGGATTTCCAGTTTAGCAATCAGACCCTCACCCAGAAGGTAGCTACCAGGAGTCCAGGTTCTACTTAGTTTTATATGCAATGGCAGTGTGTTGGTTTAGGTAGCTCCTATCCTGTCCTTCTGTCAAGTTGTGGGAGTGTTTTTTTATCTTTCCACTGTAGCTTGCTGCTTCTTTAGTTGAGCATCTACAACTGTGAAGATGCCTGGGAAACTGGATCACTGAAATGATCCAGGAGAAAAATAACACTCCAGAATAAGAGTTTCTTCACACCTCTGTTTGTCCTGTAAAACCAGCACATTAATGTCCACATAGCTCCTTAAAAGCCACAGAGAAAATGACAAAAACTATATTAAAAATTCGTTTTAAAGTGTAATTGCCAATAGAACTGTCTCTAAGGCTCCTGAGAGAGACTACACCTACACTGCAGTGAGAAGTATTTGTAATCATACTCCAGAGAAGACAACTATAGCCTTTCTAGACTGAGGATGAGTTTGACCCATTTCCTTTAACAGAGAGAAAACTCTTCTACCCTTCCTTCTTCTGATTTAAGAACAGCTCAGCCTGCACCCAGGAGTGGTGGGCTTTAATTCTGTGGACTCAAGTTGTTCGTAGCTTTTCTGCCCTGTATTTCTTTTGTTTAAGCATAGAAGGCGCTCTTACACTGCCATCGGCAGCTCGGAAAATCTATTCCTACAGCTAAAAGTTGCTTGCACTGTTGGTTTTGATCAAATGAAGCAGTAAATGGTCCTACTTTGGGACATAAAGGAAAACTGATGACAAATAAGCAAACATATTAATCTGTATTTCTGCAGAGGTAAATACCTTTCTGCAAAGGTAAATAAAGTTTTTACATTTAGGGAAAGAAAAATTCCATTGAGACATACCATGGTAAAAAGCTGTTATTAGCTATAAACCATAATGTTTTCTCCACACAAGATCTCTTCCACAGATTGGTCTGATACTTTTGAATTTTACCCAGGTCTTTCTCAAAGGCAACACCACCCTTCTTATGCAGACTTCAGAGGTACAGGTGTTTCAGAATAGATTTTGTATTGTATGAAATCCTGCAATCAGTTCAAATAGGCTATGTTTTGAACTCTACAGAGTGGCTACTTTCACTAGTTGAATCGTCTGAAATTGTTTTGATAAGAAAATAAGAATGCAATGTAGTATATACATGTACATGTATACACGTATACCCATGCACGTGTATGCACAAACAGGTACATACACATGTGTACACTGAAATGTGACCCTTACACTCATGTTGAGAACAGTAAAAAAATAAAAGTGGGTTAGAGCTAGTTTTGACTTGTAGCAAATCTTTATTGGCTCTTAGCTTATGTGGTTTAGAAAAGCAAGGGATAATGCACCTCCTGCTCTGCTTCCTGCTCTCCTGGAACACACCCCGAATATCTCTGGAGAGCAGGACTGATCCATCAGTGAGATCACACCACTGGAAGATGTAGCTAGAGGCTGAATAACAACACCAGTCCCTTTCTTGTTGAAGCAGAAAGACCTGACTCCTCTCCTCTCCTCTCCTCTCCTCTCCTCTCCTCTCCTCTCCTTTTTCCTTTTGGTCATACAGAGTCTGCACAGGACAAAGATAAGCAACAGCTTATATGCAAAAATGTCTCTAAAAGATCACTGAAAAATATTTTACTCACAGGTCATCATTTTTGTGTGGGAGCTTTAGGCGTGGGTCTGACTTTTTCCCTAGTACTTTCCCTCACTGATCGCTTATTCCCAGGTATTCAAAAAGAAGGGTGTCATTTTACTTTGCAGACTTCACCACTGGTTTCTCTTAGGACTAGATGTGAAAGGAAGATTGTGTCTAATAACCCATCCACATGGGGAAAAATCTGAATACCTGTGGGACTTGGCAAAGAGAACTGTCATAAACACGAGTAGTTCAGGTAATTCAGTAATTCACACTGTCAGGCTATATCATTGAACACCATCAAAAGCTGTCAGACAATAATGAAAAATTAGTTAAATGTCATTTTGCCTTTCCATAGTTTGTCACTGTGTTTTTTTCATCAGAGATATTAGGCGAGTTTAGCATATTTTGGCATTACTCAACAGTCCCTTGATAATTAAAGGGACATGCTCAGGTATACCAATCTTTTCTGGTTTCCTTTCCTTATTTTTTAGGAAAATAAGAATCTAATGTACAAATGAGAATCTTGGAACATATCAAGTACATGCACCTCTTTGGATCATCAAATCTTTTTCTGTGTATTGAAAGCCTTTGAAAAGAAAGTGGTGTATAAACAAATAAACAGCTGAACAAAAGATTCAGAGAGAAGCTGCTTGTGAAATGAGTACAGATCTATCTAAATGAAGAGGGGAACGATATGAGAGAACAAACCAAACGAGTCTACCACAGAAACCCGGTGTTCTGATTACGATTGCACACAGCAATGAGAAGCACCACAAAGGAGCTCTTGCACTGCTCTTCTAAGAAGATATTGAACTAAATCAAAATGGGCCTCATTCCTTCAGCACTTCTGAAACAAGGCAGGTTTCTTGCACATTGAAATTTTTCCAGTGTCGTAAAGTGGGGAAACTGTAACCATAGGTATAACCTTTTGCACTGTAACAAAGCTACAGAGTACAACAAGAAGCCAAACCAAAGCATAACTGGGGAGAAAAAAAAAAAAAGGTGTTTTTCAACTTACTCTTCATCTTCCCAAAATATAGGATGAAAACACGCTTCTTTATAAAGCAAGAAACCCAAACACATTCATACTTGTTCATATGACTCCCAAGAGCTGGTGTTATCACAGAAAAAAGCACAGCATCATGAGATTTGAAGCAGCATTTGCAAAGCTTGGTCACACCGGGTCATGTGATGTTGTGATCTTGTCACATAGATCAGTAGCTGCTGAGTGAAGAAGAAGCTGCCTGGATGTCAGAATCATCAACTTTTTACTGCAGTAAAAGGTTTTTAAAAGCTTACATTGGAATCCAAAGAAAAATAATTATTAGATCAGCCTTTTTTCTCTAAGAACATGCATCTATTCCATGTGCTTAATTTCAATCAAACTGCAGAAGTTTCTGGCAAAGGTCAGCTCAGCCTCATTTGTTGCTATTTTTATTTGTTGCACCCCATCTCCCAGACTAAAGAGGAGGTTAAACACTGTATATTCTTTGTTCATCTTTATAAAAAAGATTTTATAAAAAAACCCAGCAAGGTAGCACAGGAACAGTTGTGCACGCTGTTACTGATGTGTGTTTTAAAGCAGATTGGGGAGCTTGTTGTTAAAGGAGTGTCATGGTTTAGGGTCAGGACAAGGAGATATTAACATACTCCTGTTGGACATATGCTTGTGGACCCATCCAGTAATATGGAGGAGGTTGTGGACTGTGAAAACAGATGCCAATATCTTCCAACAACCTCTGACAAAAATATTCTGAGCTTACTAATAATTCTCTACTACTGTGTTGTTGTAACTGGAAAAGGTGATCTGTGCAAGTGCTGCACTTGTATTCCCATAGATCTCATAAGGCAGAAAGCTTTAACATTCATTAAAGGTCCTGGATTTATCCATCTTCACCTGTCTGACTTGAAGGGGAAGACAACTCTCACAGTTGTGTGGGGATATAGACTAAAGATATATTGTTTTCACTGGCTTCATTTCAGAACTGTCTCTGTGCTCAACAGCTGATTTGCTTCTTCCTCCTGTGTTGTGTCTTCTACATGTTCACGTCACGTGATGTTGCTGACCTGTTTTTCTTGCTGCATCCTGCTGAAGTACATGCCTAAAGAATTATTGTAGTAATGACCTTGGACATTGCTAGATAACGAAAATTACCTGCATCCAACTAAGAAATGGCTTTTTTTTTTTTATCATGTTCAGTGCCTGGCAAGGATACTGCCCTCTGGAAGGTTTTCACATGCTTGGGACAGCAAGGATAGGAGAATTGTTTCACTCTTCAGCTGTGTGTCTGTTTATGCTCTTTGCAATGGATGGGACAATGAATAGGACCCAGCTGTGTTTTCATACAAGGGACAGCTGAAAAGGTTTGGGCCTCCCAGGGAGCAAAAGCTGAGTTCTGTTGAGGCGCATGCTGCCTACAGTGCAAGTGTGGAGGGCAGGCGTTTGGCTCCAGACAGGCGGCACAGGTTAATGTGACTAAAACATCCTGAAGTGCTATGGGAAGTTCAGCTGAGCAGCAGGGAGGCAATGGCAGTCATTGCTGACCTACAAACAGGATGAGGGAGCAGCAGCAGCAAAGTGCAGAGACAGTCGCTGGCGCTACGTTGACAGGCAGACACATAAACAAAGCGATGGAGGAAGCTCTGTTTATATCTGGAAAAGAACCCCCAAACTATAGGATGCAAACGATGGACATACATGGCTATAAATAGCTACAAAAGCATATTGTGTAATAAAAGACATACTTGTGCCAAAAGGACTCCACGGATAATGGATTGCATACACTTATTATTTTGTATTTAAGTGTTGTGCTTATTTTTCACATTTTAGTATGTTTTCAGGGTTTTTTGCACTTATTATGCTTTACCAGACTTTTTAAACAGGGAGGAGAAAATTTGCATAAATCAAATAATAAACATGTGTTCTTTTATAAAAATGAAGAGGCTAAAAATTTTGGGAGGCTGCCAGCCTTTTCAGGCAGTTGTCTAGGAGACCCAGTCACCAGTAGTTTGGTGTTTGGGTCTGAAATTGTGTTTTATTAGATTAATATCATACTTTGGAAGCCAAAGTGTAAGGAGAACGCAAGCAATATTTTGTTGTGTTCTCAGGGTTTGGGGATATTAATCAGAAGAAAAGTGAAAATGTCAATTCCTAGTCATTATTCTGTCAGAGGAAATGTGGATGAGAATCTTGATGCAGTCACTCCCAGATGCAGGTAGAGATCTTTCTATCATTACATCTAGCTAAATAAGGACCCTCACCTCAAGCTTTCGCTGGACTACCAGATAGATCTCATATGGGATTTTTTATTCAGTTCTGTGTGTTTCTGCATCAGTTGTGGTACTTATGAAAGAACAAGAATAGGTCGAGATACTTGTATTACAGATAGTTTTTCTTCTGAGCTAGAAGTGGTGATATAATGCTAATAAGGAATGTATACTTAAAGCATTTGTGGATGTGGTGATTTGTTTCATTATGTTTTACAAAAGAATTAAAAAACTGTTCAAAAAACAGTCACTAGGAATAAAATTCCTGCTGGTATTTTTTTACCAAATAACAGTTCCGTGACATTTAAAGAGTTTTGTCTAGTGATCCTACTATGGGTTGCTATGCTTAGAGTTTTTAATTTTCCATTTTCATTTGTAACAAACTGCTTTCACAATGGCCTTTCTGGCTTTAAAAAAAAAAATTTAAAAAAAACTCAACTAATGAGTATTATTGTTTATACACACAACATGAAAACCTGTGTTTAGTATTTTCTGGTATTGTGTGCAGACATGAATACTTGGTTTAAGGTACAAATGAAGCTGTTCTGTGTTACAGTAACATGCTGTGTCAGCCTTTGCTTCACAAAGTCAAGGTGAGGGAAATCTTTTCATGCCCTCAAGTCACCTGGCCTAATAGGTGTTGCATAACAACTTCAGTTTCATTCAACGTGGCATTGTAATTTCCAACTTGACTGTCAAACTCATTTCTTTCACAGCAGGGCATGCTGTGCTTTCTACACTGTGCAACTTCCACAGCTGAGTTGCTTTACTAAGGCTCAGAGAGGAAATGTCAGAATCTCTGAAGCAATGTGGTTCTCTGCCTTACAAACACCCCCAGCAGCCTGTCAGATCTTTCTTTCATGGCTGCAGGATCAGCATAGGAGGAAGTAAGGCTTTCTTTGTTAGATTTCTACGGGAGTTGTTTAAACACAAAAAATTAATGTTAAGTTAACATGTTTTCTTTACAACAAGAAAGTCAAAAACATTCTAACTGGGAGGAAGAATTTTGCTTTGTTTTGGCAGAGCCTTTTGAACAAGATCTGCCGAGAAGGCAGGAGCCCCCACAGCATACGCACAGATTGGTCTTCAGGACAAGGACAAATGTCTTCTTTTCCTTCTCTGAAGGAAAAGGAAAAATCAAATAAGCAATCAAGGACCAGTCTTGATGGTAGGGAACACAATTACTCTTTTCCTGTCGGGATAGCAGCACTGACATGATACATCAAATGGTTGACATGTATCATGACTGACATGATACATTGTTGTCCTACAACAATATAATTCCCTTATAATAGGTGTCAGAGACCTCTTTTGGCTGAGTCCTCACACTTGCTTGAGGTCAAGAAGTTTAATCTAGTATTTCTGAAAACCAGGGAACACACAGAAATGGAGGGAAAAGTTCCATTTTCCCAGGATGAACATATCCTGGAAGCAGTGTACTTGTGATCAATATCATGGAAGTTATGCTGTGTACTCATCCTACAGTGAAGAAAAACTGTAATCAGAGCAGGCATTTAAACAAAAGCAAAACCTGATTGGGCCAAGTGAGTTGTTTTTGTTAACTGTCAACACAGCAATCAAAGTGATTTGTCACTGTTATTTGATTTTTGGAACTATTTGTCACTGATCTTGAGACCACTTCAAGTTTGATTGCTCCAGTCTCTTCTCTTCTGGAAACACAATCACAGAATTTCTGAGGTGGGAAGAAATCTGTTGATATTATCTAGGCCAATTCCCCTGCCCAAGTCATATCAGGTTGTCCAGGACCACATCCAGATGGATTGTGAATATTGCCAAAGATGGAGACACTGCAATGTATCTGGCTATCCTGTTCCTGGGTCTGACCACCATCACAGTAAGGAAGTGTGTTCTTGGACTCAGAAGGAATTTCATGCACTTCAGTTTGTGCCCATTGCCTCTTGTCCAGTCTCTGGGTACCACTGAAAAAAGCCTGTCTCTATCCTCTTTATCTCCTCTTCCGGGTATTTATAAACAACAATAACAGCACCCCCAGCCTGCCCTTCTCTGAAGGGCTGAAGAGTCCCAGCTCTGTCTGCCTTTCCTCAAATGAAAGATGTTTCATTCCCTTAACTGCCTTCATGCTCCTGTACTGGATTGCTCCAGTAAGTCCATACATTTCTTCTACTGGGGAGCCCAGAACTGGACTCAGCACTCCAGGTGTGGCCTCGCTGCTGCAGACTAGAGGGAAAGCATCCCCTCCCTTGACTTGCTTGCAACACTCCTAATGCATCCCAGAGTACTATTGGTCTTCTTTGTCACAAGGGCATATCAATGGGTCATGTTCAGCCTGGTGTCCACTGAGATCCCTAAATCCTTCTTCTCTGCAGAGCTGCTTTCTAGTTGGGTGACCCCCATCAGGTAGTGGTGCCCAGAGTTACTCCTCCCCAGGTGCAAGATTTTGCCTCTTGCTCTGCTGAACTTCAAATGTTTCCTGTGGGTCCATTTCTCTAGCCTGATCCTCCTGAATAGTAGCACAACTGTCCAGCATCTCAGCCACTCCTCCAGTTTTTGTATCATCTGTGAACAAACAGGTCACCAGCAAAGATATTAAACAGTACTGTCCCTGGAGTGCAACACTAGTTTCTTGCCTCCAACTGGACTTCGTGTTGCTGATCACAACCTTCTGGGTCTGTCTACCTACCCAATTTTCAGTTCACCTCACTCTGCACTTTTCTAACCTGTACTTTGACAGCTTAACTATAGGGACATTATGAGAGACAGTGTTAAAAAGATCCTTCTCTCCAATTATGCCTTGCTTTCTTCTCTACGGTAGTGCTAATATTTCTGGTTTGCTTTGTTTTGTTTGAAATGTTTTTAACAGTTGACTTAAGTGGTTTTCTCTAATAGGGAGTTTTCTGTTCTCTTTTCTGATGAGAAAAGTGCGATTTCATATGTTAAAACCCCCTGGTGGTTATGTTTCCTGCAATGTAGTCACTGCTGCGTAATCCACCTCCTTTAGCTCAGGCATGTTTGCACCCAAGTACTATTTCCCTTACAGTACGGAAGGGGCAGAGGTTTAGACTGAGATGTGGGTGGCTACTACCAAAGGCAGCAGCATTTCCCACCAACCAAACACAGCTTGTAGAAGTGTTTCCATGACATGTAAGACTTTCAGATGCAATTTCCAACACTGATATTCCTCTGGTGCTTTCTACATTTTACCCAGTATATTAGCAGTAGGTTTGTGGCATTTGGTCTAGTTCATGAGTAGCATGTGACAAGTGACCTGAGGGGAAGTTTATCAAAGACACAGTTTGGCAGGTATTCCCCTGCTATGAACTGCTGGAATTTTTCTGGGTGGTGCACCAAGTCCCTGCTTGTGATTTTTGGGACTTCTTGCCTCAGCTCAGTATTGACAAAGTACTTTTCTTGAAATGCTCATCTGGGCATAATGCTGCTGGGTGCTGAGCATCTTCGAATAGCTCTGCCCCATTTCTAAGTTGCCCATTTGAACCAGACCATGTTTGGAAGGCTAGACTGACCACTGCCATTAAAAGAATTTCTGTTGCTCTGCTATTAAAAATGCAGATGTAAACTGTAGCATTTGTAGCATACTTACCACTACTGTTAATTCTCGATTTGTCATTGCACTTGCATTCATTGCCTTAAGCTGTCTTAGAAAGTTAAAAATGTGAGCAAAGTGTCGAGAAAATGCTCTGAAAATCTATTAAATTTTTTTCTTCTGTTTTTCTCAGATGAAGGTGTCAGTTGTTACGTGCTACTCTGCTTGGTGGATACGCGCCTGAGTACAGTAGGTTAAAAGGAAATCAAGGGTGGTGCTGCTAACATTCCACCCTCAGCTCCCTATTCACCTCTCGTCATCCACCCTTGCATTTGTACTCAATCGTTCTACCCACCCACCTAGTTTCCATGTGAAATTTTGCTAATGGAGATCTGTCCCACAACACTAGAGAGACTTAAGCTGTTTTTGTAATTTCCAACTTTCCTTTTGAATTTCAAGTGTTTCCGACTTGCTAAGGCCTGACTTTGGTCAACATTCGGACTCCATCCATGTGTGTGTATTTAAAGGATCATGACACATTGAAATAAGAAGGTGATTATACATTAGATCTAAACTTTGTTGTGGTTCATGGACATTAGATACTGGAATTTTGGTATATTTGTGTCTACCAGGAAGGAAAGGGCCAGAAAAAGAGCTGATAATGATTTGAATGGAGTAGAACCTTTGGCATTCAAGTTTTGTGTGCCCTGTAAACTCCGCACACTTGTAAATGCTGACCAAATGTTAGAGACAAGCCTGAAGCCAGATAGAGGTCAATGGTTTGAGGAATACTTGCTGTATTTTTATATCACATCATATCCTACCTGTGTCTTAGCAGAACTAGAGCAATGAATGCAGCGTAACACCAGGCTTTACACACTTGGTCTATATTTCCCTATTCCAAAGGTCTCCCAGTTCCCTTTTTCAGTCCAAGCTTCTCTTTCACTTTATCTTCTCCTTTCAGTTTCCTTTATTTTCCTTCATTCTTTTTCTTTACTGGAAATCCTTCTCCATGTCAAGAGTGGCCAAAGCTGGAGCTGTATCTCACCCTTAGAGACATCTGAAGTCCCCAGTGCTTCCTCCAAGGTGTCCTGCACTGGGTTGCACTGAGAGCTTTTACAGTACTTGCAGCACAGCCTGTTTTTTTCACTCAGCTGTTGGGAGATGTGCAAGAGAATGTGCTCAGCAACAGCTCAAGGCATAGCAGCGGGGACAGAGGCCTGGTGTGGACTGACCAAGGCTTCCTGCCTGGGGAAAGGAAAGCACATTCTATTCTGGGCCATAGAGGAGTCTTCAACTCTGACTGGAGTTAACCTGCTGAATGTTTTCGGGTACTGGGGACTATAGCAGCCCTCACTTAAATATGCAGGAGAGAAGCCAGGCAGAGCAGACAGCATCACTACCTTTGTTAACAGTGATCAGAGCATGAGTGACTGGGGATTTGTGGAGGTGGCAGCAGAGACTGAGCTCCATTTCTTGTCTCTGTCTACCATGAGCTCACATTTTACTGGTCTCCTGGTCTTACAGACTGTCGCATGTCCTAAGCTGTAGATTTAGTATCTCTCTGCTTCTTATCCAATAAATATTTAATTGGTCTATGCAAAGTGAAATTACTTCAGGAAGAGCTGCTCTTTTATGTCTGTTTAGAACATTCCCTGAGGGCATGCAATCTTAGGTATTTTCTGACTGAAGAAAGACCCTAACTCTAAGTGTTGCTCGGCTGGATCAGGGACTGGTAGGGAATTTGTCCAAGGGGAAGTGGGGTCACTTGTGGGGTGACATTGATAACAGCTACCTGTTGGTTTTCTGCCCATTTCAGGGAGCTAAAAGGTTGTTTATATCTAAGAAATCTTGGGCTTGCTTTGTTTTTTACATATCTGGAGATGTAGAAAATGGCTGGAAGAAGCAGTGGGGCCTTCAGATTTCTCTAAGCCCAGGGAACGAGATCATAAGGAGACAAGACAATAGACAGGTCCTTTTGTTGATCCAGTGCATGATGAAAGAAAAGTCACATATATCATCCCTTCACAGTTAACTTAGGAAAACTGTCTCACTAAAATACGTACTCTCCCATAGCTGTTTCTGAGGCAAAGACAGATGAATGTGAGAGAACAAAAACAACGGAAAATATAACAACCAAATAAATTGTATTCTGCTGCAAGTCCTAGACTTCAGAAGTGTTTACTCAATCCTTAAATCCCTCAGCTTTCATCCTGACCCTCTCTCATTTTTTTCACCTAGCAGAGTCCCAGCTGCATATGCTAAGATACAGGAGCAACCTGCACCCACGGGAATCCATCAAGTCCTGTCTTACGTCAGCTCTTCCTGCAGAATTGCCAAGTAAAGTTTAATTGTCAAAAGCCTCTTAGCTACAAAAGCATTTGCTTTAGTACAGTTCCTTAGTCTCATCTTGACACTTGGACAGGTGTTTAATGCTCAGAGCTATGGGAGGGTGTTTCTCTGTTGTACGAAATATTTAAAAACCTGACAAATAATAAATTATAGAATGTGGTGTAAAAACAAAAAATGGAAGCAAACCCTTAACTTAGGGACTGTTCTGTGATGTTTTGGTGCAAACTTTATTCTCCTTGTTAGCAAAGTCATAGTTCAAAATTTGCTTACCCTTTATTTCAATCGAAGTGTGAAGTGTTCATGATAAAATATAAGATGCATACATCTTATAAACTTGGCATATCTTGTATTGCAAGAGCAAGCTTTTCTCAGAAACTTATTTTCTATTGCTTGCTGTAAATATAATGTTGCTAGCCATCCTCTTTTGTCATAAACCCCTGTTCTTATAATGGATACTGAAACTATTAGGATAAAATAAGAAATTGGATGGTTTTGAGCAAAACTGTTGAAGATGAATTAAGGTGATTATTATTGGTTTTCACCTCATTTTGAAATAGATTTTGCACCACCCGACTCATCTAATGTGAAAATACTCTTAAACTCTAGCAGGCAGCACTTTACAGGTTCCAAATCTCCTGAACTGGGGGATTTCTTGGGCTGATAAAAAGCGTAGAGGGACATCACCGACTTCAGCAAATCTGACAGTGACTACATATAAACTCAGTTATTTCTCAGTACAGAAAAGGCATGGACTTACTGGAGAGAGTTCAGTGAAGGGCCGCAAATATGATTAAGGGATGGGAGTATCCCTTCTATTAGGAGAGCTGGGATTGTCCAGCCTGGAGACGAGCAGGCTTAGGGGAATCTTACTGATGTATATAAATACCTGAAGGATGACATAAAGTGGATAATACCTGTTGGGGTTTTTTTCAGTGGTGACTAGTGACAGGACAAAAAACAATGGGCACAAAGTGAAACACACTTTAATACACAGGATACACTTTTCTACTGTGAAGGTGACTGACCACTGGCCCATTTTTGGTCAGAAAGGTTGTGGTGTATCTAACCTGGAAGATATTCAAAAGCTGCTGTACACGGTGCAACTGACTCTATATGACCCTGCNTTCCCTTCCCTTCCCTTCCTTCCCTTTCTTTCGTCTCCCTTCCTCCCTCCATCTTACTTTTATATACAACTGCAAGAAACTTCCTGAAAAGTTTCCTGACCCTCCATCAAATAAATCACAGAGAGAATCCATTGGCCTCCTTTTCCCTTTCTCACTGTGGCATGTGATACTTATCTTCTATCAGACTCTGTTGTACAGTCCCATACAGGCTCTAGATAACTTTGGCAGGCATTGTATCAGTGACTCAGTCTGCCCTGGCCCCAAATCAGAGTAGAAACAAGAATGTCAGGCCCTTAAATTAGAAATGATAAAATGATGAAAATGGAGAAAGGAAAGGGGTTAAAAATATTTATTCTGGGTATGATTCAGAGAAGCTTCTGACCTTGGCCTCTTTGCTTACTGGAGAGGACACTGTCCTCAACTTGATTATGAGATAGAGCTGAAATGCAATGTAAAAGCAATTCCAAATATCTGTTGCCAGGAAGCAGATGACATACTAAATTGCTCTGTAGATTGAGTGCTTAATTCAGCGATTTCCTGCTGCAGGAGTTGCCAGTATACAGCCATTTTGTCTTTTTTGGCAAAGAGGCTGCTTTTGAACGACTGTCTCCAGTAGTCTTTCCTATGCTTCCTGTTGTAGGAAGGCCTGTTTCCTGCCATGAGATTCCTGATTAGGCTCTGCACTATTTTAGTCTGCAAAATGCCTGTATAGCAGGTTGCTTCGCTGCATTTGATACTGTTTTGTGGGAAGTGAAGCCAGATCACTCTCTGGCCACAATAGACAATCCAAATCCTTTGAGAAATCTGAAAAAATGCCATAGCTTGACTGGAAAGAACTGACACTTAAAGTAGTATTCAGAGGTACAATGGAGATACAAGTTGTTATTTTTTTTAGTGAAGTTGCACTCTGTTTGTTTCTTTTCGTTTTGGTAACCAGGGCCTATCAGCTTCACATTGTCTTTTTTAAGTATCTTCCAAGGTTAGTTTTCTGCCCTTAATATTCACAGGATCTACTTGTCCAGATCCTTTGCACAGGGATAAGTATGTTTTTCATCTCCTTTTCAATACATTGTAGACATAGATTTTTGGGTCTGCTGGTAGGGGGGGTGGGACCAGTCTTAACATAACTGGGAAGACTTTGCAGCTATATGACTTGCCTCTTTTGACATGGGAGTATGTGCTCAATGGCTGGTACTAAAAAGGAGTGAAAGACCTTTTATCCATCACCTGTAGCCATAACAGTGAGGTCCTATCTAGACCTGAACAAACTATAAGATAATGTTGCTTAAGTCTCCAGATATTTTTATTGCACAGTTACACATTGAAGAAATTAAGTTTTGTCCTCACTGCTTATTAGTAGCATGGATGTGGAAGGGGACTTGTAAAAACCAAAATAATTTACTTTGGAATATTTTGTCATTAAATGTTTTGTTAACACACTCTATCAGCCCCATGTTTGAAAGTTTACTGCACGTCTGTCCACAGATACCCCATTGCTGCAGCTGGCTGTGGGACAAGGGCATGTGAATTCCCAAAGGCAGAGAGAAGACACTTCAGCAGTTTCTTTGCTTCTTTTACAAGTTGCTCTTCAGTCTACAACCTTCTCTGTAAAGTAGCCATACAATGCCTGTTACTTGTTCTTGATCTTATGTTTTCCATATCTAAGGGTGAGGAGACAGATGTTGGCTCAAGTGACACTGGCACATGTTGTCATGGCCTTACAATGTATGAAAGCAAAGTGCTGTTTCCCCTGGGTTGCAGTACAGGACATTGTTTCTTTAGGTCTCTTCCCCCTTCCAACCATTCACTTTCTGTTTGTATTTTCACTTATTATTATTATTTTTCTTCATCCTTTTTGAGAATCCCAAACAATTTTTCCATTATCATGCTTCATCTTTTTTCACTTTCCCGGCTCAGATAATGCAAAATATAAATCTTTTATGGATGCAAGTTTTTTATTTTCTTAAAAAAGATTGAACAAGTTGACCCTGGAAGTCTTTATATGATATTTTAATAAATAAGACGCAGAGGCTAGGAAATTTGAAGTTAATTTAACACTGATCCAGGATGCTACATCTGTGGAACAGTGATGCTGCTCTGTGGCCCTGGTGGGGTCTGCCTTCACATATTTCCCTCTTTGTAGTGTCTTCTGTAGCATTGTTATGACTTAGGCAGTTTTCTGTTGTTATTGTTCAAATATGTATTTTGACTCTTGCATACCTTTGTAAGAACAACTCACTTTTGTCAGGAAAGAATTAAGTTTCAGCAGAGTCTACTGCAGTCCCAACCTGGAGGTCCCTGTATTTGTATCAGGAGCACATGGATACAAACACACAAACACACATGCTCAGTGATTTGTGCTAACTGGAAAGCTGCAGCTCTGTGACTTTGCCCCTTCCTTCACAAATCCAAGTCTGTTTCTCCTGCTACATTTGCAGCTGTCTGAGGTCAGCATGACCTGGACAGCAGATGTGCTCAGCTTGTTGGTGATGGTCTTTCAGTGAAAAATGTTGTTCTCATAATGTAAATTAAATCCTCATACATTAGAGGATTTGAATGTATATTCTTCTAGGATGAGGTCCCTTGCTAAAAAAGACAGACAGAGTTAAAACCGACATTCAGTAAACTACTCCAGGAAGTCACAAGGTAAACAGCAACGTCCTTTTGCCATACATTGTAGCTATGATCCCAGTACAATTTATATGGAGAATACACTAGGGTCTCTGCATTCATTTGGGGATTTGGAAGAGCAGAACAAAAAGGAGTTTTAAGCTGTAAAATCTAAGCTCAGCTGCAGAAGTCATTGATACTCTAATCAACATCAATTAGAAAAGGCTTCCCTAGTTTTTCTGCTTCAATATTCTAAAGTTCTGCTTTAATGCCAACATTTCTGATGCAAGGGAGGCTGAGCATAAGGTATACTTTTTGCTATGCTGCTAGTTTCTTGGACAGTCACTATTTGTTACTGACTGGTCACCAGAGTCCCACCTGCCTCCTTGCATCATTCACTCCCTGAATCCCATCTTCTTGCCAGCCATGCTTCAGTGGTTGGTCAGAAGTTCTATAAGGTCCTTGTCCCTTCTTCCTCATGGACTCCAAATGTACAGTGGGCCACAGGGCTAGGAAATACAGGCATTGCTGTTGAAAGAGAGCAGTTGGCATGGGTTTTATTGGTGCATGCTTGTTTGAGTTACCAGCATGCTGTTACCGCACCATAAGCCAGGGTATGTGTCACCACACCAGGAGCTGTGTTGTGTAGTCTAGCTGGTCCAATCTATACTATGCGAGGAAGGTCTGGATGAGTTTACTGGCATTAGCATCTAAATTTCTCTTTTAAACTGATCAACTGTCAGGTAGCTCGGAAGAGATCAGCAAAGTCATTGGCAAGTAAAACCAACAGTAAGAGTCAAAACTTGGGGAAACTAATGGAACAAAGTTTGAATGGCCATGACTATTTCTCTCACTTGGGAAAAGAATATGATGAAGAAAGAAATTATTCTAATTTGCCAGCAGGAAAAGAGGCAACAGGGTAAAATTGCTGAAATGACTTAGTGAAATTGTGAGAGGAAAAATACAGCCTCCTGAGTCAGCTGAGTGTTCTCTCTTGGGAGTACTGTCCTATGCTAAGTGCCAATCAATACTTTCTGTTTGCTACTTTTGTATGCCTGTCTAATCTCCACTGGTTATCTTAGGCTTGGCTTCCATCTCCCCTCCTATCCGTCTCTATTAACGTCACCAGCATCCATCTGCAGCTAAGTAAACGTTAGATCTAGCAACAGTGAGCTCTTTAGAGCAAACTACCTGGCTACACAGCCAAGCCTGGCTCTGCAGAACATGTTAATCAGAAATATTTTAGGAATCAGGAATTTGATCTCCCGGTGCCAGAGAATGGATCAGTGGCTGCTCCCTAAGTGACCCATGACAAGACAGCCTGACAACAGTCATCTTTTTGTCTAGCTTTTGACCTTTCATCTGAGAATACAGTTATATAGTTAACTACTAGAGAGGTCAGTGTGAACAAAGACAGGGCTTCCCAACTTTTTGTTAAAGGCAGGACTCCAAGTTTCTGCCTTTTTCTGCACATACCCTTCAGGACCAGCAGCCATGGAATGTCCTGCAGTTCTTTGCCTCCTTCGTACTGCATCCCTGGCACTGCCTGCCTCATCCTGTCCCCCGCATTGCCTGGCACCTCATCTCTACCCTGTTCCTTCAAGTTACTATTTTGCCACAGCCCAGTCCTATCTTCTCCAAGAACAGAAAATGTGGTGTGTGCTTTGCTTTTGACATTGGCCAGATTCACAAAGTGTGTCTCAGTTAGGGTGTGAGCTTATAGCACTGTGGCTACCTGGCACTATTTGCCTTGGTGGAAACATGTCATAGATATGAAATAGTTTATTCTGCTTTCACTTAGGAGACTGGTAGTGCACAGCTGTGGTTGGTGAAGAATTTATGCAGAGGTTGGTGTTTTGGAGTAGCAAACAGGTAAAGGAGTTACAGATGGTGATTTGTTTAGCTATGTCTGTAGTTTGGTTAACTCAAATTTCTCTGTTTCAGGTAAGCTTCTCTGTTTGCAGTAATAAAATACTGCAGAGCTGCAGAGGGTAAAGACAGAATAGACAACTTTACTGTACTTCTGAGCAGTAACGACAACTGCATCTTCTCTGCTTCAGACAAAAACAGGCTCTCAAATCTCCAGAGAGGGTATTAGTATCTGAATTATGAGACTTTCACTTTTTAACTGTGGGTTTTGGGTTTGAATTTTATAACGTCTGTGTTGGAACAAAGCAAGGGAAAAAAAAATCTCAGTATTTGTAACAAAATTAATAAAATGAAATTCCTTACACAAAAAAAGGCTTTACAATGGTTTAAAAAAATACATACAAAACAAGACAGGGCTGAATCATCAAGCATTGTATTTTGATTAAAGTGGAATCTGTTTTGAGTGTTAATCAGTATTTTCTGCTTGCTGCCTTTGTAGACTTATTTGATACTTGCCAATATCTCAAGATTTGCTTACATCCACCCTCTTATTCTTCCTCATTAACGTCACTAATCTCTACTTGAATTCCTTGCAAGCAGAAAGACAAAGTGCCAGTGTGCAGAAAGTGCAAAGAGTACTTGTCACCATGGCTAAGTGTTAACGTAAATCAGCATGGTTAATATGTAAGCTTATCGGATGACTTCGAACGTGAGTGAAGTCCTAGCTGGTAATACCACTGCAAAACAGCTTTTCCAATTCTTGCATATTGCCAAAATACAGAGGGAGCAAAGACTTTTCCCACTAGATGCTTTTGATTTTTATTTTTTTTTTAATGAAATGTCAGGTATGACCCACAGTTCTTTCTTTCTGCCTGGTCTGCAGAGGCTGGGGAGCTCTGGCACTCGCAGCAGAACTGTTGTTTATTTAGGAAGAGCGGAGAGGAATCATTGCCTGGATTTTTATGGGCTGCAAAAGGACAGCAGAGCAACCTGGACTGTATGCATGCATGGTGATACATAGTATAAGAGGGTTTATTTTTCTGTGCAGTCCATCAAGCTTCGAGAGTGGGAACATATGAGTTCTGCAAACTGAGTTTAAAGTCATTGTATTGCCCTTGACCACAGTGTGATGTGTTTCCTATTGACCTCAATGTTAGAGACCTAAAAGAAAATTTTGTTATGCATTTTATATAACTGTAAAGTTGTCAGATCCTCAGTTTCTCTCTTCCTTCAAGAAAAAAGAGTTTGTTACAGCAGAGCAAATCACAGGTCCTTTAAATACAAGTTTCTGTTCATGGTGCCATTACTCACAGGAAGGAAACCTCATTATATTGACACCCCTGGTCAAACTTCTAGGGCTGTAAGACAGGGAGGAAGGGGACAGAGGAACCTATGCTGGCTGCAGGCAGCAGAGAGGTAGGGCAGTGATGATGGAGAGGTAGCTGCAGTGTCTACAGAGCACTTTAATATAAGTACAAGCTATACTGAAGAGCCCAGTACCCAGAGCAGGTTAGTAGGTTAGTGACAGTCCTCACCTCTGGCTTAAATAGAGGAGTAATGGTTTGGGGAAAGCTCATCTTCAGGTGAGTTGGAACACATGTCTAGTCCAGGACTGCTGACATCAAACTGTCTGCCAGGGATCATGGCTAGAGGGAGTCAGGAGATGAGACTGTCACACGGGGCAATTGTGTTCCTGGTTCTAGACAGGGTGCAGTGATCTCTGAGCCTGTCTGGAAGTGAGAGTGGCTGGATGTGAATGAAGCCTCGATATCTCAACCAGGCTGTGGTGTAGGAAATGCAAGATCTTGCTGCTCAGTTGTCATGACATAAATGATGGTGTAGACATGATTAAAATGTAGTATTTAAAAAAAAAAAAATCCTTCAGTATAAATCAGAAAATGAGATTTCAATCTATTTTTTTAATAACTTTTTCTCCCATGGTACTTGTTTATCACTGCTAGGTACCTTATTAATGCAGGGTTATTGGGTGACACTGATATGTATTTAATCACAGTTTCAATGCATTTTAAAGATCCTCTTTTTCTCTTTTCCTACCAGTCCCTGTAAAAAGTTGCATAAAGTTATATGCTCTAATTATTGCTCTAATAAAGCTATTAATTTCATATTTTAAAAGCTGCAAAAATATTGTTATATTCATTATCATATATCATTATATAAGAGGTCAATACTTTCTATCTGTTCCAGCTGCTACCTTATTTGAATGGAGACCAGTATGAGACAAGTACAGAACATTGCTGGTTTTGGTGCATCAGGACTGATTAGATCCTGCATCACAGAGATCAGTCTGATTTTCATCTGCTGTAGCATCCTTTTTGCAGTTTATACAGGTATCAAAAATTAAAGAAGAGGGGCCACTTGGTAATTGATTTCTGCACAGTTGGTAATGCAGTGTAAACAGTAAAATGATCTTTCCCAAACATCCTGCTAGATAATTGTCTACCCACAACTGCAGTCTTGTTTAAGGTCTTCCCTCCTACCCTGTTGCATCAAAGAAATGGGACAGCAGGATGTATAATTATAGTTACATTCAACACAGCATCAGCTCTGCTGCCAGTGAGTGCCAGAAACACATGGGAAAGCAACTTCTGCTCACACAGCAGGATCACATTGCAGTGCACAGGGTAAGTTGGAGGAAATGTGTCTGTCTAGGACATAGTGCTGCTCCACCCCTGATGGGAACTGCTTCAGAACTTTATCTGCCTGACTCATTGTACTCAGCACATCACCATTAAAGAAGGGGAGAAACAGACCTGTTCATAGGGGTGGAGGCAAGTGATTCAAAACCCATCTGTATGTTAACAGCCTATACAAGTGGCTGACAGAATTACCTGTTTGTGAAAAGTAGAGGTTTCTTTTTCTAGGTGCTCCTTATTACCCAGTAAATAAATTCTGAGGCACCTTCGTCACATCATTTATTACAGTCATCATAGTTACCAATAAAGTTCAGGCTAAATTGCATGGAAATGTTGAAACTTAAATGCACAGTATAGCAAAGAAATACCTTGGATTTCAGTTTCTGTGTGTTTGTACAAGCAAAACAGTTCCTTAACACTGAAAATAGTAGTTAATTTTGACCCAATATGGAACATATTGTGACTGGTTTTGGGGGTACACACTATTTTTCTTATCACTGAGTGTCTCTAGCAGTCCTGCTTATGTACAGCAAACAGTGGTGGTAGGTGCAGTACAAAACCCAAGCATAGATTGTGTCTCATTTTACAACCTGAATTATAAAGGGAGGAACAGACACAGCAGTACAGTCAGAGTAACAAGTAGACAGAGTAGCTATCTACATCTTGACAAACTACTTTTATAGGCTTTATAAACTACAACGGAGGAAAACAGTTTTCAGGGGAGTCTTGAAAAGAGGAGCTTTGTAGAAGTTTATAGGGAGGTTTTCCTAGGCATGGGGACAAGTTTGGAGATACAACTCCTAGGTGGCATAAACTACTAGCAACATTTTTTGCAAAGAAGAGACATCAAGTCGATAATGAATGAGAGATGGTAGGTAAGATCATCAAATCACAGAAGCGCAGCGGTGGGAAGGGACCTCTTGAAATCATCTAGTCAAATCCCCATGTTCAAGCAGGGGCAATGACAGCAGCTTGTTCAGGACTGTGTCCAGTTGGGTTTTGAATATCTCCAGGATGCAGACTCCACACTCTCTCTGGGTAACCTATTCCTGTGTTTCACCATCCTCACAATAAGAAACTTTTTTTCTAATGTTTAAATCAATTTTCTTCTTTTTCTGTGTTTCTGTTGCCTCTTTACATATCACTTGATACTGCTGAGAAGAGGCATGATTGGCTGTGAAGAACTATAAAAGTAGAAAGAACCTGTCTCTATTTCATATGTTAGAGAAAAGGAAGAAGCATGAAACGTCTCAGACAAACACAAGCTACATGAATAGAAATGAGTGGAACAAGACATAACTGTCCATGGCAAGGATGATACTCAGATATGGGATGTGAGAACTACTGAGATGTGGGAACTTTGTGAAAGATTGTAGCTATGTGGATGGACTGAAAGGCTATATCTTAGAAAGCACTCTGGACCATGCAGTAGAAGTGCATGCGAATTTTTGATCCATCTGATGTAAATTAAGTCATGAATGAGCTTGCCTATTACTCTACTTTGGAACCCACTGTATATGTAGAAGATGGTGGTTTGTTTCCAGCTGCAGGATCTGGTATGATACAGATGCAGGGTCTCTGACGTGCAGCATTGACTCCTATGCACTGACTGCTGAATGTCCAAGTCACCTTGGCTATTTCTGATTTGCTAATGAATTGTTGTACTGCCTCATACATTAAACATAGCCTGTGAGCATGTTGTAGTAAGGCAGGTGACTCCAGGTTCCTTCCTTCCTGTCCCCGGATATGTATCAGCTGCACACAGTGTACTGATTAACCATCTTGAACACCTGGCAGTATTAAAACCTGAGATTAATTTAAGATTAAAATAGTATCAAGACTATTCATATATATGTATATGTATTTGCTTATCTGTGTATTTGTATGTACATCAGTACATGAGTATGACTGTAACAATCCATTGCATATTAAATTATTTTTTTTTTTAGATATCTTGGTATTCCTGAAACTCATTAGGTTCTTTTGACATCATTTCTTTACTTATCCTCATTCCCAAAATGTTTTTGAGGAAAGGAAAGAAAAGGAGAGGAGAGGAGAGGAGAGGAAGGAGAAGCAGAAGAAGAAAGGAAAGGAAAGGAAAGGAAAGGAAAGGAAAGGAAAGGAAAGGAAAGGAAAGGAAAGGAAAGGAAATTATACAAACAAATGTTTGCAGTAGAGTGGCCAAAATGTGGGGCACATGACAATTACTCTCTCTGGAAGAGATCTGAAAATGCTTCATCTTCAACTATGTCGAAACAGAAGTTAGTGAAAACATGTTCCTGATGAAGCACCTGAATTAGAGCATGTATGTCCCACACACTGCCATCAGTGTTTTTCCTAGCTTCCATGAGCAAATATTACTCTTACATTTCCAAACTCCTCATTACTTGATGAGCAGTTTGTCTGCTGACTTAGTTGAAACAGCCCAGTCTGATGAGCTGCTCAATTCAGTCTGCTCTACTCAATGTCTACATGACCTCTGGCAAGTTAACAAGGTGGCCTTCAGGTGAACGAAATTAGAAGATGAAATGTAGCCAGGGCTGTAGTTTTTCATAATCCATGCCTCTGGCATGAGATTGAATATTATCAGAGGAACAGTGGTATGTTTTATGGAGTACTATTCCTTCAGTCAATGCTGCTCTTTAATAAGGCTGAGCGGGAAAGGGGAGATATTGGTCAGGAAAATCTTACTCGAATAAAACAAAGCTTTAAAATTCACAGGAAATCGATTCAAAACAAAACCATGATATTTTATGTCAAACTGAAATGAAAGTTTGCCACTTTTTAGCAAATAAATGTACTTTTTCAGTCTTGCATTCAACCATGCAGTGATGCTGAGAAAACTTTTAGATAACCAGAATTACTGGTTATTCTTTTCATTGTTCCAGATCCCATTATTCCAGAAAGTGCAGCTTTTCTATTCTTCATGTAAATGTTACCATGATGCAAAATGTGATACCAGATTATAAAAACCACTGAAGGAATTATGGGATATTGTTAGCCCACCAGTAATGTGTGAATCAGTTGTCATATTTCTGTCTGGGAGCTCTCAGCAAGATGTATGTCCAGATGTTTGGAAATCATGGAAAACTGGACACCCCCCCCTCCAATACCCTACAAACCGTCTGAACAGAGAAAAAAAAAAAGTGTCCATGATTCCCAAGAGTAATAGTTGGTATGTAAACTGAGTTCGACTGAATTGAATTAGATCTTTTGTATTGGCATTTCACAGAACTCTCTGTTAACTGTTGGGAAAAGTAGTTTATGTGCAGTAGACTCTCTTTTTTTTTTTTCCCAATAATAATATCAGTTTCTATTTTTCCCTTTACCCAACAGAAAAACCTAGTACAAATAGTTGTCCAGACAGCCTCCATGTTTCATTTAAAATAAGGAAAACTATCTTTGCTCTCATGGTCCTGCCCATGTCTTTCCCAACGTTGATGGAGTTACATATATGCATGAAGGTCAAGAATAATGCCTACTTGTTATAGAAATAAAAGTGAGTTCTGTGTTTTGGTCGGGTTGGTTTTTATTCCTGCTAAGAAAAAGAATAATCTATTTTTGTTTTTATTCTTCAGTCTTTAAAGAAAAAAAAACAAAAAACAAAAAAAAACAAAAAACAAAACAGCTAAGCTGATTTAAATTAAATTTTACAAAGCATATGCTCCTGGGCAGAGATCTTATAAATCCACTTTCAGCCCAAAGCACATTTTTATGGTTGAGCTATAATAAACCACTCAGAACAGGGATTCCACTGGAATTGCTTACAGAATATAGTAGCACGAAAGGTATTATTGCTACAAAGCACAGTAATGTTTGAAAGTAGTTGACAGAACCAGCAGGGCCTTTTTTGTTTAGTTTGACCTCTCATCACAAGGACCTACTAGAATCTCATGCTACAGAGAATAAAACAGCCAAAATTCAAAGCAGAATAATGATCAGGAATAATAAAGTGGAGACAAGGGTGTCCCAGTGCTGTGATACATTTGATGCATGAGCATGGCTACTCTGAATATCTCGGCACAGGGAAAAAATGAAAAAAACAAAGCGTTTTTGAAGTAAGTTCATCAACAGTTCCAAGCCAAGGTGATCTGCAATGGATGTGGCTTTAATACAAACTTAATTTAGCAGATGCTTGTTAGCTTACTGTGAAACTCATTTTCCAAAATAGGGTAATCTGTCCAGCAGTTACACAACACAATGTTGCGTGGCAATGCAGACATATACCAAGAGGATAATAGATGACAAGGAGAGTTTTAAATATATGAAATAGGAGACAAGGCTGGGCATTATCTGATGATTATGCAAAGTGCATGTTAAAGGACTAATGATAGCTGTCTGCTATTGGAATGAAATGTTTACATAAAAACTTGCCCATACAGATGCCTCTGTGTCCTTTGGGTAGGTTGCCAGTTTATTTAATGACCTAGTTACTCTTGTATTAAATCCAGGGTATGGTCACTATTTCACATAAGAGAAATATGCTGGCTACTAAAATGTGAAGATCTTTTTTCTACCTTATCTGATGGAAGCATCTTAGTCTTGCTATTTGGAGGGGGTTAGGGCCACACAGGAAAAGGTGTCAGAGGGAAAATGTAAACCACGTGGCTGCATTCAGTAATTCCCTATTCCTGCTATTCTCCAAATTAGAAACAGTGCAACTGGTACAGCTCCAAGTATCAACAGCAGCAGCTTTATCATAAAAGGCCTGTCCTGCATCTCAAACATAGCAAATCTCTGCTTTGGTTTCAGCACACTACCATAGTTAGATAAGACTTCTGTAATCCTTGCTACATGCAAAGCAAAACATTGAATTTGAGTGAAATTCACACTAAGCAATGTCTTATACCTACGAAAAGATAAAGACATTGTGACTGCAATTAGTTTTAGTTAAGAAAGTATGTTTGAGGTAGCTCACATACAAGTCTTGAATGAAAGATAAGAGAGAAGTGGAGGAAGGGGGATTTTCTAGGGGATGCTGAGGTGCATGAAGGAATGTGCTTTTGTGGGCACTATAGACAGATTCTGACTCATTGATGTGATGTGAAGTAGGAGAGAGGCAACAAGTTTGAAGAGGTGGGAGTGGGATGATAATCTGATTGTGATGAAAGGAAGGGGCATTTTCTTAGTTTCATGTCTGAAAATTCTTTCAAGCGATCAAGAAACTGAGGATGGCACAAGAGATGGGAAATAAGTCTCGGGAAAGATGTACCAATGTCATGTCCTTAACTGAGATCAAAGAGTGATCATAGGATCAACGTGTTTTTAAACAGAAAAAGCATGAAGTGACAGAGGAAGGATCTGTCAATCATGTATGCCTCTGTGATAACGTCTTTGAAAACCTTCTTTGTTATGTCAAATAGGCTCTGAAGTATCACGAAGCAGTAAGGGTTAAATAATACAATGGTGATGGAGGAGGGCTGGTTGAATATATCTCTTCTGAAAGAGCTATTAAGTCAATGACCCTGAGAAATGAATGGTAGTGAAGTAAAATGGTGGTTGTTGCCTGCAGGACGAAGCCCTAATCCTTCATAAGGGGAAGAACTAGTCAGTTCTGTTTTCCTGATCAGTGAGCCAGAGAAAACTGCTGGTATGATGGGAACTTTAACCACCCATGGATGACAACTTAAAATGGACTCCAAGCAGCAAGATATCTCTCAGTCCTTGCCATCAGCACTTATGACTCCTTTGAGGGAGTTCTCGGCACTACACATAGTGGTAATTCATACGTAAGGATTTCAGGCTGTTACTGTCTCATTCAAATACCTCCATTGCTTTAAATATTTTTTATCCAGCTCTCGGACAAAAAGAAACCACAATACCTCTGTAGAGTAATGTAGGGGTTTTTTTTAGCTAATTAGTTTTCTCTGATAGTGTATTTGACCACCTTGCAGGTATTGTTAGCTTGGTCATGTAAAAGACAAATTTTAGAGCTTGGCTTAATTTATCAGTATGTTAAATATGAAATCTAAACCACAATTATTCAAGTTACTGAGACGCCTTCAATATACATGATTAGCCTCAGAATTACCAATAGAATTATTGCATAATTTCTGATACCCCTAATTGCTAGAGAAATGCTGCGTAGGTAAAATTTTCTTTTTGGCATGAACAGATGAAGATGGGATTTTTTTAAAAACTGTTCTGCTAACATGGTTGTTTTATTTACAACCTGTATTAAAATCTCTGTAACATGCTTTTCCTCCTACCTACTTCAGATAGATTCAAAATAAATCAGCAAAAAGACTGGGGAAAATCATGCCCTTATTCATCACATACCTTTCTCTAACAAGATTTCATATTTTGGAAAGGATATGACAGCTGACATGAAGCATGTGTACAAGAACAACTAGGTCCTAGTCACAGTTCATAGCTCCTGTTTTCATATCCTTTCCAAGCTGCTTCCTCACCATCCCAAGCACAGAATAAAGTACACAGGCGGAGAACAGGTTTCTAAAGAGATGTGGATGTAAGTGGGCATGAAAAAAGCAAGCATCTCTGCCCATGCTCCTGCTCTTTGCTGGGGCTCTGCTTGGTCAAAGCTGATTCAAAAGATACTTCAGGCTGACAGAAGGCACCAGATTAATCCAGGGGTGTCTCTGCAAAACCTGGGAGTGGGTCTTACAGGCCCCTTGGTACAGCTGCTTTGTTCTTCTGCATGTTCCTAAGGCTCATCCTCTGACTCTAGGGGGAAACACCGTGAATCTGTACATTCACAAAGCTTTTTGTGATGTCTTAAAGAAGAGATCATCTACTGTGCTAAAGGTAGAGACTGAGTGAATGTGTCTGAAAAAAAAGCATTTAAAACCCCTGAACTTCCACTGTAGTTGACTAAAACATTTTTCCTCATTATATGAATATTTGAACATTTTTCCATTTTTCAGAAGGATACTCTTAAGAACATGCCATAATCTGAGGGTATTTTAACACAATGAAAAGCTTTAAAGAATCCTCAGACTGCTCCAGAGGTTTCTTGAATAGAAGAAAAGAACATTTTTGTCTTAAGGAAAAAAAAAAAAAAAAAGATACACCTACTTGCCTCATTGTTTTTGTTTGTTTTTTTTTGGGGGGGGTCATTGTTCTTTCTTTTAATTCACTAATTAAAATGAAAGATAATTCTACTCTCTCTGAAGACAGTTCTCTTGTTTTTCAGTGTGCACATTCAGGAATGGGAGCTCCTGGAGGCTGGCATGGAGGCCGTATTCAGATCAGAACCCTCTAAAAAGCAGAGCTGGCACATTTGTAACTGCTGCTCAGGCTATCCAGTCCTTTTTAGGGGTGTGATTTAGATTACAAGTGTTCCCACTGTTCTCAGTACAAGAACTATGAAACATGCATGCACACTTATTCACCCCCATCTTCTTTGGTGTGTCTCAGGTTCTTCTCTATGTCACTTCTTGTCACTTGGAAATGGGGAAAGCTTCTCCTTAACAGATATTTAATCCTGCTCCTCTTACACCAGTAAAGCACTTATAAAGCCACGGTACAGCAAATTGACTTCTGGGCTTTATATCACATTGACAAGCTTAAGCAAAATTATGACAGCAAGGTAGTGATAGCGTTACACCTTGTGCAGCGGAGAGAATCAACAACATCCACAATAAACAGCTAAGGTTAACTTCTCAACGTGAAATCCTGGTGAATAATGAGTCTTTTCATTAGCACTTGCAGGCTCAGTGTCCTCTGCAGCTCATATTATTGACTTTCTCCTCCCCTTCACTGCCTGGCTGCAGCCTGAGGAGAAATGGTAACACTAATCTTTGAATCACTCTTTGTTATTTAGTAACTTGTTTCATCTCACAGGAATCAACTGTCTTTAAGGAACTCAAGAGAATTTAATATGACCCCTACATACTCTCAGACCCACACAGTGCACGCAATGCTCCCCTGGGTGCTGCAGGTCATGAGGCTGCCAGTAACCAAGGGTCACGTCACACCACAGTGAAAGAGGAAGCAGAAAGAGACAAAGAAAAAAAGACATATTACAAATGATCTTTCACAAAAATATTGTTTCCTTGTCTGTAAAAAATGATCATGTAATGAAATTGGTTTAGAAGGAAAGCATGGAGGTTTATTCATTAGGCAGATTTTGGCACAGAAACCCTGGCCCAGGTACAAGAATACCCAACCCCTTTTGTGAAAGAAATGCCAGCATGGGGCAGTCACTGCTCTGTGTAACCTCCACTTGTCAGCATGCCTTCCTTATGCCCCATGCAAATGTTCTTCCCTAGACCCAAGAGACAGGGCTTTTTCCTTTTCTCTGGCTTCAAAGAAATACAGATACATAAAATCATCCTTTCTTTCGTCTGGAGATGAGTAGAGGACAGCATGGACAAGTTTCCTCACCAAACTTTTCATTGTAACTGAGGTGAGAGAGTTACCTGAGACTGCTGAAGTGCAGGGGACACTTCTCCACCCCTCCCAATAGTCTTTCTTGCAGCTTGAGTACTTGAGTGCACTTTCTGAAGGCAGCCTACCTTCCTCTCAGTGATGGTCTTGGAGATGAGGACAAGTCAGTCCAAACCAGCCTTTCTTGAGGATGAGGCTAAAGAAATTGCTTGGCTCTTCCTTGACTTTCCTAACACACCAGGGGCATCAGGGGAGACAAGCAGTTGCATTTCAACTCAGGTAAGCCACGCTTTAGCAATGTGTTTTCCCAGGCAGTGTCTGCTGCTGGCAGTGATAACACCTGATGTTTAGAGTTAGTACCAAGGACTGGTGTGCAGACCAAGGCCACTGCTGGATCCTGTGTACCATGTTGAGGGGTGCAGAAAGTGAAAGGCCACACCTGCAGGGAGTATTGGACAGGACAGGTGACCCTAAACTGACCAACAAGGTATTCCAGCCCACATATGTAACTAACTGAAAGGGAATGTTGAAATTGCCTAGGTGAAAGGAATTTTGAGTTTAACCAAAATTGTTCATCTTTTATGCTCTAGCTTCTGCAGCAACTGAGGCAGAGAAACTGCAGAAAGTAACCTTTGTCATTGCACATGAAAGAAAAAGCTTGTAAATAAAGAGCAAGTGACCAAGCGACTAATGGCATTACGTTAATGCACATGAGCAATGGTTCTATATTAAATTTACGTTGTCCTTCCTTCTGGCATTGCTTCATCCCTTCTGAGTACTGGTTTTTGCAACCTTAACATTTTAATTTGGGTATACTTTGTGTTTTTGGAGCAGTGCTTTGAGCACACTGTATAAACTAAAGGGATTTAAAGCTAACCCATTAGGACACAAAGAAAATAAGAGACAGAAGTATTTTTTCCAGTAAGACACAACAATGCATGCCTCTAAGTTAAGCCTTGCATTTATGGTAAGTACTACCCAAGAATTTGTATCCAAACCCTGTGACTGTGATTTTTACAGTGGAAAAATGATTGCAGTCATACTTAATAGAGTAGCAACTAAAATTACAAAAGGAACAAAAACAAATGGCAAGAAAATTGTTGATGTCAGAACTAGACAAAGTGATACGGTCTCCAGTACGTGAAGAGCTCAGCACATTACTTTGTCGAGCCTGAACACAAACCAGACTGCTTTCATCAAGCAGTTCTGAAATATGGGACAACTTCATTCTTTTGAAAAAGAAGAACTAAATATGCAATGTATCGCTTTATATCCAATATATCCTGACCTAACAACGACTTTTCTTTTGAGAGAGAATGTGAGGCTTCTGAGGTATATCATATAGATTAATTGGTTTCAGCAGCCTGGTATGGGCTTACTGCTACATTTGTATTCATCTTAGCATGACTTTTGTGTTCAGTAGAAAGGAGGAGTGTTAATTATTTACACTAGTATAAATTTTTAATTTCTGTGATGTGGTGTCTGTAGTCTCTTTATCATTCAGAGCAGTGGAATGGCTGTCACTATGGTAGACACAAAATGGGATGTGACTGAAATGAAAGCTGTTCATCACTGGCTTGTATGAGAGACATCAGTGCATCTTGATTTAGTGGGCCTCCAATGTCTTCAGCGATGAGCATCACTTCATAAGCAAGTGCAGTGTGTGGCTGAGCTATTTACAGTGCACTCAAATAATACAGTGTGTGTTTGGATAGCATCGGGTATGATTTACTGCTTGTTGTCTGATAACTGCAAAGACATATCTCATATCCCATGAGGACTCTAGTACTAAGCAGTATCACTGTTCAAGCAGTTACTCCAGTTTCAATGGGACTATCCGTGCACTTGCAGTCAGGCCCATAAGTAACTGCCTTGTTGGATGGGGGTTTGCCTTGCCTTGGTATTCAGGGATTTTTCAGCCCTGTTTTGTATGGGATTCAGATATCACCACATTTATTACAATAAATGGAGAGTGAGATGGAAATAATAACTGAAAAAGGATAGCAAGCTTTTTGACTTGGCTTTTATCTTTGCAGCTATAATTACACAGGCTATCTGGGTCCCTACATAATTCATGCAGCCTATAACTAAAGATAATCAGGAAAGCAAAGAGAGAACACAGTACATTCATGCTCTCATTTATATTATGTTGTCACCCCTGTGAATGTGCAACTGGAGCTGCCATATTCCAGGTGGTTCTCTCTTGTTCTGTATTACTGTTTTTCTCAGCACTTCACAATATTTCTTCTGGCTTGTGCTTACAGTACTTTGCTGTTTACTGAGGATATCCTCCCTTTCTGCAGAGGATGGCCCTGCTCAGACCAACCTTAGCGTCTTTCACCTTTTTTTTTTCAGAAAAAAAGACTGCATAGAACCTCCTTCTTGGGGATAATTGTTGCTCCAGCTCAAAATCGCTTTAACGTGATCTTTGGCTCCAGACACAGTGAGCCATGACTATTACTGACATTGTTTTTTTCTTTTCTATGACAATCTGGCAGTGACCCATGAAGTGATTTTTGCCTATATGCTAGAAACACCTCAGACTCTAGGATTTTTCTTTTCTTTGGAAAGAAAAAGTAATGTTTCCTAGCTTAGACTGTGATACTGTGACAACTTAGACTGTGTTGTTGTGATTTATTCAGACATTGAGAATATATGAAGCTGTATGAAACTAATAGCTGTTCTCTGTGGGGACTCATACATTCCTTTTTTATTATTTTTTTTCTTCAAAATGATAGCAATGTGCTGTAGCAGACTGGCTGGAGAAGGGCTGGAACTGCCAGGAGGTCCCTGAGAGCTCCACAGGGAAAGACTCTGGGAAACGAGCTATGTACCTTACATCTGTCCTGCCCTGGGAAGCAGGAAGAACCAGTGACATTTTCAGCCTCCTTCCAACATGTTTTTCTGTTAGTTGAGTTTATACATCACCTTTTTCCTCTCTGTTCTGGGACTTGGACTTCAAGATGAATTCCCGGACTGGGACATGAAAGACACATGTCATTAATCAGCAGTTAAGCTTTGCATTTGTATCTTACATGCCAATTGGGATAACTTTGAGGCATCCATCAAACTGCATCTATCACTCTCAGGTACACTCTGTTCTGGCACTGCTGGCTTGTCTTAGTTTAAATATAAAATAGTGTAAAAGCAGACTTTTTATAGTTTACCAATGAAACCATTAACTGAACTAACATTTGTGGCAGTCACTGGACTCTGTTGTCTGTCTCAACTGAAGTGTATGAACTCCGATATACTTGAGCTGAGTTTTTATTTAGCCACTTATTTGTAATGCACTTACTTATAGCATCCCTTAAGAATGAAATATGAGAGTGGACAAGGTTTCTAACAATAATTTGCTCTTGGTCATGTGTGTTTAGTGTGACTTTCCTCTAACTCATAAAATAATCTCTACTTGTCTAATTTAGAGTGGTTAAAGTGAGCATTTTGTTTTAAAGTTACAGTATGCCTCAAACATCTTTTAACCAAAATTTTAAAAAGAAACAATACATTATTTTTTTGAAAAAAAAAAAAATCTCAGAAATCATCTGCATTTCACTATGGCACTATTTAGGGTCAGGGCAGACCACTAGACCTATAACAGATGCTCTCTGTTAACCCCCCTCCCTTCACAAAGGGGAAGAGAAAGGGAATAAGGGGGACAAACTTCGTGATTAGAAAAGAAAACTAGAACAGCTTTAATAAAAATGAAAATAATAATAATAAAAAATTTAATATATACAAATATGTACAAAACCAATATTGAAACAACCCCCTGACAGCAATTATATCACTGCCACCACTGATGCTGTGGAGCAGGCACCGGAAAAGTCCCAGACTGGGAGAACCATGTTCAGGAACACACATGTTCCTGAGCTGGATTCTGGTACCAGATTCAGGAACACACAGATCAGAATTGAAGGCAGAATGGACAGAGTCCTCCTTGGATGCTGGTCAAGGAAGAGATGAGGAAGAAGCCAAAACCAGAGCTGAGCACTGACCTTCATGATCCCTCAGCTTTATAGTGAATATTAGATAGATGGGTCTTTGTCTGCACACCAGTCCTTGGTAGTGACTCTAACCATGGGGTGTTATCAATGCCAGCAGCACATACTCTCTGTGAAAACAGGTTGCCAACTTCAGAAAGCTCAGTTAGTTAGACGAACTGAGCTGAAAAGTAAAATCACTGAATAGAATTATTTCTGTTCTCACTCAAACCAGGTCATGCTACTGCTTATGAACCAATATCCCAGTATGTAGACAAAAAAAACCCAACTAACTTCTAAAGGTAGTTGAGAGAAATAAAACTTTTCATATCACCTTCAGGAGATCTTTTGGCTGTTGTCATCAGAGCATCTTTCTTTATGGTTAAGGAAAGGGAAAGATCTTTAAAAACCTGCAATGCATCAGTAACAGTTTTCTTCAGAATAAGAAGAAATATCTATACGGAAGGTTTCATAACTTCTTTAATGGATTCTCTAAAGTAGCCTTCCTTTTACCTTCATTCTCCAGTAAACCTTCATGATTCAATATTGCAGGAAAATGGTTGTTCATTATTGCTGTAAATATTACCCTTGAAATTACAGTGTGAAAAACTTCTTCAAGACCTTGCAAAAGAAACTTGAACATATTAACTTAGGAAATTCAATGGATGTACAAATTAGATTGGCTAATTAGATGAATATGTATGTGGTTTCTTCATCTTTGCTCATAAAGATTTACTGTTGCTCTGCTGCTCTGTTTGCAGCAATACATCAGTGTGTCAAGCAAGAGGAATCACAGATACTGAAAGGCTTTACTTCTCATTTTCACATTACAAAATTGTCTATCAGTAGCTTTTACCTGTATTTTCCTTTTCCTTTCTTTTTATTAGCATCCATCTGAAAAAAAAAAACAAACAACACATTGAAAAATTATTGTTTTATAAGTGACTGAATTATCAAGGTTGGAAAAGACCTTTGAGGTCATCAAGTCCAACAACTACTCTACCAAGTCCATCAGTAAGGCATATCCCCAAGAACCACATCTGTGTGGTGTTTTAATTCAACCACCTCCCTGGGCATCCTGTCCCAATACCTGACAACCCTTCCAGTGAAAAAGTTTTTCGTAGTGTCCAGTTTAAACCTCCCCTGGTGCAGCTTGAGGGCATTCCCTTTTGTTTTGCCACTGGTTACGTGTGAGAAAGAAACCAGTGCCTACCTCTCTACAGCATCCTTTCAGGTAGTTGTAGAGAGCGAGTTCTCCCTTCAGCCTCCTTTTCTTCAGACTAAATAGCCCCATCTCCCTCATCCACTCCTCGCAGGACTTGTTCTCCAGGGCATTCACCAGCTTAGTTGCTCTTCTCTGGACCCACTCCAGCACTTCTTGATGTCTTTCTTTTTTTGAGGTGCCCACAACTGAACACAGTACTCAAGGTGTGGCCTCACTAGTGCCATGTACAGAAGGACAAACACCTCCCTGGTTCTGCTGGCCACACTATTTCTGATACAGGCCAGGATGCTGTTGGCCTTCTTGGTCAGCTGGGCACACTGCTGGCTCATATTCAGCCACTTGTCAATCAACACTCCCAAGTCCCTTTCTGCTTGGTAGCTCTCCAGCCACTCTTCTGCAAGCCTGTAGTGTTGCATGGGGTTGTTGTGGCCCAAGTGCAGGACTTGATACTTGACCTTGTTGAAACTCATACAATTGGCCTCAGCCCATTGATCCAACCTGTCCAGATCTCTCTGCAGAGCCTCCCTACCCTCAAGCAGATTAACACTCCCACCCAACTTTGTGTCATCTGAAAACTCACTGAGGTGCATTATACTGCCTTATCAAGATCATTGAAAGAGATGTTAAACAGAACTGGTCCCAATACTGAGCCCTGAGGAACGCCACTTGTGACTGGCTGCCAGATGGATTTAACTCCATTCACCACCACTCCTTTGACATTCTTCACTAGGACATTAAAATCCAGCATGTTCTATAGTTTAGTATATAAGTTATTTTTGCAAGCACAGAGTTTAAGTACTGATTTTAATAGCAAAATGATAACTTGAAGTGTTACTGTTTGACACTTTTTTCTCAGTCATTTCCTATCTTTTTGACAGTTAGAGCTCTAAAGATTTAAGTGTGGAAAAAGTATGCAGTTATCAGAAGTTAGCTGGCAGAATTTTTGAATATTCAAAAGAAGATTAAAACCAGAGTATTAACTGTACAATACCTAGTGTAGTGAATATCTGCTTTATCAGTAATTGAGCAGTTAAAATGTTAAATGGAGAGGGAAATAACAACAGTATCTGAGCATGCAAACCTCCCATGAGAACATCTGCCAGTTATGCTGCCATCTTTTTTTTTATCATGACTGCATTAATGGGTTAGTGCAATTACTTTGTGGACTATGTGTGTTTCAAAATACAGTCTTATATTTAGCTTAAAATTTTGCTCTCTAATGTTTTAATTTTTTTTTCTCTCAGCCATGTATAAAGTCTGATTTTTAAAAACCATCTTTGAAGTCATGCTCTTACTGCTCCCAGATAGATCTTTATTCACATAGATGCTATTAGTTCAGTGCTCATAGCTGGCTCTCTGGTACAGTAGCAGCATATTCCTTGATTAATGTCTGGAGTAATAAAAGCTAGTATGTTCTGCTCATCGACAGTTTTATTTAATATAGGAACATTCTTTTCATTTTATTCTAAGATTTTTTTTTTAATGGAGGTAGAAAGTAAAATAGATTCTGAATATGTGTACAAAAGTAAGGAAGCAGGTCAAATTTGGTTACATATTGTTAAATAATTCTCTGAAGCTTAGCTTGTCCTGCTTGATCAACAACGAGCTAACATGTACAGGGAACAGTTTGTAGAAGCAGTATTGACCCTTTATCCTTAGAGATTATAGCTTGCTTCTTGAACATCTCTTGCTTTTCCACAGAAGTGTAGACAAACACTGATTGCCAATATTAACTTCAGTTCAATGATTAACTAAATGTGATAGCAATAAAAAGATTTTAAAATGATCATCAAATGATGTGTAGTCACCAACATTATATTTTTTTATTTAAAAAATGAAAATTATTTTATAATGCAAGATCCAGTTGCTTTTGTTGGGACATTTAACAGAACATTTCCTGGTTCGCTCCTGGGCAAAGTGAGCACAACAGGAGCACTGGTCTTTCATATCTGTCTGAATGAGTTCAGTTGAAAGGGAGATTTGTTGCTTACGGTGTCTGTATTGTTGTGTTCATTGAGGGCACTGAAAGGACCCCTGCGTTTAGGGCTTTTTGTGTGTGTGTTGAAAACATTTGTTTCTTTCAGTACCTAGCCAGTGTTATGTAATATCACATCAGCCTATGCAACGTGGTGCAACATTGCATAAGGCTATTACTTTTGCCCATTGGCATGACAGAGAATAAAAATGGGATTTCAATTGTTCCCTTCATATTTGAAATATCCCAAGGCACTTTTTGAAGTAAATTTCTAAATTATATGAAGGAAGACTGGGTGGGTATTAGGTAACCAGTAACATCCTGGACACGGCAGCAGAGAGTTTTCCACATTCTTTGCAAAAGGAGAATTTGCGCACCAAAGCAGTGCTGTGTTTGAAAGCTCCATATACAGTAGACAATAACTTTTATTGGAAATTCCATTTTGCACTATTACAATGGCAAAGGTTTTGTGGTCATATTTGTGTATTTTTAGATATATTTAAATGCTGCTGCACTAATAATGCATTGTGTGTATATTACTTTCAGAATTTAATATTACATATTATATTTGAGAGCTATGAGTCATTTATAGATGGAATTTATTTATAACGTCTTAGTCATAGGACAGTGCAATTATACCAAGGAAACAAGATAAATATGAAGTTTAAGAACTACTCAGCTTGATAAAGTCAAAAGCAGCTTTTGAAAGTACAATTCCCATCACCTTTGTCCCCCAGGATATACCTGTGTAAAATTTCTGCATTAGAACTTTAATTCCATAAGCTGCATTTTTTTTTTCTTGTGTCTCTTCTGTATGCTTTTTTCTGGGATCTGTAGAATACATTTTAAGTATTTTCCTCTTTTCCTAGAGCCTGAGCAACTGGCTCTAGGTGGCCCTGCTTGAGCAGTGCTTGAATAAGATGATCTCCAGAGGTCCCTTCCAACGTCAACCATTCTGTAATTCTGTGAAGAGTTTGGATGTGTTTTCTTCCTGCTACTGATTTTCAAAAAACTGCTATATCATTAATGTTTCAGAAATGTTGTCCCTGCTGTCAGCCTTGGCTGAATCTGATGAACAGCTTCCAAAGTGTTTGTAGGGACCCTGACAGTTAGCTCAACAGCACAGGAGATTTTCTTTTGATTCTTAGGAAGTCCAGTCCCAAGAATATATAACTTAAAAACATTAAAACAGCTACAAAGGTTTGAGATAAAGGATCCATCTAGCTCTGCACCTTTTCTGCAGCACTGGATATAAGTAGGTGTTTCAGGAACAGCAATAACAAAATAAACTTGTTTGATAGGACCTCCAAAATAAAAGATTTCTTTTCCATGTACTCATCCAGTTTCCTGGAGAACTCAGGTAAACTGTAGTTTTTGTGACTTCTTTGGACAGTGAATTTCATAGTTCTAGAAGCTGCTGCACAAAGGACCAGCTCTTACTATTATGAACCCTGCTCCTACCATCTTTATTTGATGGACCCTAGACTTTTTGTCAAGAGTGAGTGAAAGCCTGATGCCTCTTCACTCTCTCCAAGGCAGGATCTAGCCTTGAATCTTGCTGCTGGAAGCAAAAAGCTGCATCTTGGAAGTTGGCATATATATACTAACCAATGTGCCCTGATATTCAGTGTAGCACTAGTTGACATGAAGAATAGCACTAAATGTAGTCATCATACACAGTTCAGATAACTGAGTGTCCAGTGTTGTTCAGTAAAAATGATGCATTGTTAAAAGGACTTTATTTTTTGCATATGTCTATCCTAACTAATTTACACCTATGATGAGTAAAGCTTTAAAGCTTGGCTTGCTGCCAGGTCTTCCGGATGAGCATAGTAATCAATGGCATTCTAATCACTGTTGTTTTAGAACCATCCATTAGTGTCATAGATATTTCAGGGATATGGTGTCTAACTTTGGGAGTTTTTATTGAAACAAATCAGAAACGTAAATAGGAATGGAGGAGTAGGAAAGACAGGATAATGGGTATAATAAAAACAATCTCATACAGTTCTTTAGTACACAAGCATACATAATTCATACACATTTGTTCCTAGTCCTGCAATAATAGCTTTGTTCATTCTTTTTCCATACTAATGAAGTTCCACTGGTAAGACAAATCATTATGAATGTTTTACAATGGACATGAATGTGTGGAGGGAAGTCCAGCATATTGCAGGAAGGCCAAGAATTTGGAATTCAGACTATTTCTTTTAGAAATACAGAGCACAGTTCAAAGGGTTTCTGCTTGTCAGGTGACTGATGTTCCCTAGAATAGATTTTTTTTGTATTTAGAAGTAATTTTAGTGAAAAATGTTGAAATATTTTCTAGAGTGCTTAAGTACATGCCTGCAAAAACAGGAGAGAATAGCAAACATTTTAGTAAACTTCTTTGTCCAATTATGCCCTTAAAAGATTTCTGAGGGAAAAAGGGAGTAAATTAATTTTATATGAAGAGGACATGGGATGGAGCTGCCAGAACACTGATAAATGTCATTACAATCTGCAGAACAGATCAGTTAAGGATTTTAATGTGATATTCTGAACTTCTGGGTAACAAAATCAGCACCTCTCTGCTGAGGAGGTGATTATTTGTGATGCTGATTTTTAGAGTGCTGCTGTGTTTTCATGACTCACTGCTTTCAAATGAAAGACTCATTTTATACAAGAGAGCCACTGTGCTAAGTGGTCTCACAAAAAGATAGCATGATGTTTCTGTTTAATAGATTGGTGCAACACCTAATGTATGGTATGAGTTTATAGCTTGTATCACGTGAAAACCTGAACCATAAGAATGTGTATGAATGAGACGAGATAAACATACAGATCACACACACAATCATGCAGAATTTCTGAGGCTGGAGTAGACCTCCAAGATCACCAAGTCCAGCCTATGACCCAACACTGACATCAGCTAGACCATGGCACTAAGTCACATCCAATCTTTCCTTAAACACCTCCAGGGATGGTGACTCCACCACCTCCGTGGGCAGTCCATTCCAGTGTCT
>VWZY01006778.1:158088-178327 GCA_013399075.1 Chloroceryle aenea | reverse complement strand
ATCTGCAAAATTACTAAAGGTACACTTGATCCCCTCGTCCAGGTCAACAATAAAGATGTTGAATAGAACTGGGCCCAGCACTGATCCATGCAATGATAAATTATGAAAGATCTTCCAGTTCTTCCTATGTGAACTGAAAGTTCTGGCATGCCAAAGCAGAGGAGATTAAAAAACAGTGAGTGTTATTGTGGTGGGTGGGACTTGGATGCATGCCAGACACCCTCTCCACCATGTCAAGTTCTATGTCAGTCCACCTTCACAACAGGTCACGGGCAGAAAATACAATTAGTGAGCTCATGGGTTGAGATACAGGCAGTTTAATGGGAAAAGCAAAGACTGCACACAGAAGCAAGGTAAAATGGAGAGATATGTTCTCTACTTTCCATTAGTAAGCAATGTCCAGCCACACTTCCTGGGAAGCAGGACCTCAGGATGTGTAGTCTTTGTTTTGAAAGACAAATTCCTTAACTACCCATTCCCCCTCCTCCTGCCCCATGATGCCCTTTCTCTCAACTTTTATTGCTGAGCATGTCATCATATAGTAGGTTATGTCCCCTCCCAACCTTTTTCCCACTTCCAGCCTACTGGCCTTTGGTGGAGAAGGTTGGAGAGACAGCCTTGATGCTCAACAAGCACTGTTCAGCAATAGTCAAAACACTAGTGTGTTATCAACACCACTCTAGCCACAAATGCTAGAGCTAACTGTAAGGGAAGTTAGCTGTGTCTCAGACAGATCCAGTACAATTGCAAAAATGCAAGTTTACACTTTTCTTTTTATGCAAATGGGCTTGCATTCTATGATATACCATCAATATTTGGAAAACTTGGTACAAATTCCAAAGTACATTGCTTCTATCATTTACAATCTCAGTTCCCAAAACGGAAAAGAAATAAATTGGCAGTTAAACCTCTTTAACAAACAAATTACTAAATGAATTCTAATCTACCTTCTAGGCCCTCGGGCCAATGTACAATATCACGCTTTACATTCAGATGGGGCTTGTCAGTATGATGTGTTAATGTCACCTTAGGTCCAGAGAAAGTGGTGAAGCAAGCACTCAATATCTGGAATGTGAGTGGGAAGCCTGTAAGAGAAGGCAAGTGTTTAAAGCACTGTTTTAAGTTACCCTGACTTAGGCATCATGAATTTTGCACCTCCTTCGGTATTTCTGGCAGCTTCCTTAACACATTCATTCTGATTAGGCTCATATAAGAGTTTACACTCTGCATGGGCCCCATTATTGATATTGCAGAGCTTTTTGCAAGCTTTAGCAGAACTGGTAAGCTTTAAGGAAAAGAAGCCTGTTAATTAATACTGAACTGTCTGTCATAGTTTCCTACAGTTATAATCTGTGTTACTGCAAAGGGGTTTGTAATGAGAAAGAATTCTTTTAACATGATTGGCTTAATAATATATTCCCCCAAAATCCATTTCCCAGCATTGGTAGATTTTAGATTAATATATATTGAAAAGCACACTCTTTTCTCTCATTCTCATCATATGGACAGCAGTCTTCTGATAGGAAATACTGTTAAGAATATCAATGAGAAATGTATTTGATGTCTGGCTTTTCCCACATCAAAAGAGCTGAAAAGTATATACGTATAAAGAAATAAAATGCATTTAGCAAAGCATGCCAGAAAACACAGAACACCAATTGAAGAGCATGGAAAACCATGGTAGCAATAAACAAAGAGCTATTTATGAACTGTCATTAGAGCCTCGGGTGTGGGAGAGAGGTGCAGATAAATTCTGTCTTTTATACTCATTTTTTTTTCAGTAGCTTTGTAGTTTGGTGACCCAATTCACAAACTATGTGAATTATTCCAACCTGACTCGGCTAAGACGTGTATTTTTAGGAAAGATTTGAGAATATAAACTCTCATCAGCTGTTGTGCAGATATACATGTGTGCAGAGGTTAACATCACCTGTCTTGTTATAATTCCTCCCGTAGCATTAGAGGAGCATGACACATTTCCTCCTCTTAGCTCTTGGATGATTTTAGTGCAATCTCAGATTAAACTTGAATTCTATCATTAAATGATCCATATATACCTAGTAACTATTGCACCTTACAGTTAACAACTTTTGAAGAGGTGACTGCTATATTGCTACACACAGACAACACCATTTTTCTAAATCCTACGGAAGCTTAATTAGGAAAAAGGTATTTGGGTATAATGCAGTTGTGTTTAGCCCTCTTCTTTTTTCCCTGTAGTCTTACTGAGATATTTAGTTAATATGTAGTTGATTTAATTTCTTGAATATGGAAAAAATCAAACCTGCAGGCTAAATGAAGTAAAGAGGAGGACAAACTGATCCTACCCACTGCTTCAATAAAGCTGTTATTGCTTTTTCAGTGGGAAGAGGGGAACTTCTTTCTGACTTCACTTGCACTCCACTATGGGCAGCAGCCTATGAGTCACTGCCTTGAAGAGATAGTGACTTATTTTAATTACCCTCAATGAACCCTGCATTTGCAAGAATGAGTCATAGCCTAATGCAATTTCATAAAAATTATATAAGAAGTATTTTAAAGTGATGCCTTGTAGCTTTGCCTATTTTATTCATTCTCCAGGCTGACTGGAGAACATGATTCATCTTAAATGAGCAAGTATATATATTATTTACTAGTAATAATTACTTCTGTTATCTATAAATAGAGAGTGTGCATGGCTCTCTACAGATTGACAATATAATAAGGTTCCTGAGCCCAGAGACATGCAGCACCTGGATGCAGACATGAGAGTGATCAAAAATATGATGTGTGAGATTGGTGCTATGATAAACACAGAGCAGCTCTCTGAAGACTGTTTTTGCTTACCTTTTAATGAACAATGTTGGGTCACATCAAGTATTCCCAATCATGTATAGGGGTGCTAATGGCCAAGGGAGTGCATGAAGCAGAAAGGCAGGCAGTGCAATTTGAAGAGAAGTGTATAAGACCTGGGGATAAAAAGACCTCAAACCTCCTTTCTTCTCTGTTATTGCAAACACCTTTTTGTTGCAGTTGCAGTATTTTCTGGAGGGCTATCAGGCTGGACAAAGCATATTTACTTGAAAGGATTTCAGGAGCTTGCTCACTGGAGAGTGTGCGTGTTTCCACTTGACACTGGGAAGGTCATCTTTTATTAAGGAACTGATTAGATAGTGCTCTGGTAACAATGTACTGTTGTTAGAAGACAGTATGACAACACACAAGATATACATACCCTTTCAGATGCTGTGGGATTTTTGCTTTACTCTTTTGAAGGAAAGTGGGGAATCATCACACAGCACAGTGGCATATATGCTTGTGTTAGAGCATGTAATCCCTGTATGGGAGCCTGTTGCTAGGTAGAGTTGTGGTGGTTTTATTTGAACTGTAGAAAGCTAGTTTAGGCGTGTTTGCATGCTGCTGGGGAGGAGCTCATTTATGAAAAAGGAATTTTCTTTGTTTTCTATCCAGCTGCCCATTGCCTTGGGCTACCTTCCTTGGGTGGTGTCTATCTACTTACCATAACAAGGCTTGGTCTTCTTGCTCAGCTGGTGTTTGCTTGCCCAGCACTCTTAGCATAGATATAGACTTTAGGGAAGGTTTGGTTAGGAAAGTTGGTGTAGATGGATGATTACAATATAGCACTCTTTATGGTAACCTAATTACTCATATATGCAACTAAAACTAATGAATGTGCTTTCCACTGTTAAAATGAAACAAATATTTACATTGTCCCAGGGTGATTTGAAAGCGCTGTTATCATAATGTTCTCTTTAGGACAAGAGATAAGGTAAACGGTACAAACTCACAGAAACTGTAGCTCTGCATAAAGAAATGAATCCATATGTCCTTGGTCACAGGCAAAGTATCAACAACAAGACCATTCTCACTCCTGTACAAACAAGCAGCTTGGCTTGCTTTTGTTTCGTTCTAGCCAGTAGTTATGATAGACAGTTTATGCATCAATGCCAGTAGCAGAGGGTTTGCTATAAGAAAGGTGTTTGGAGCAGAGACTTGAAAGATGAATGAGTCAATGAGTTAATGGAAAAGAAAAGCTTTTTCATTTATATGTAGACTATTATTGCCTGGTATGTCAATTTTATTTCTGAAAGGATTAGCTGGAGCCAGGAGGTATAAGCTATAAATCAAAATACATGCAGGTATAGTGAGAAACAGGAATGAACAGAGTACTTTTAAAATCATTCTGTCCACCTGCCTATCATTACCATGAAGTATGTTATCTTTATTGGATTTGATGAGGAATATACCTGAATCATTTATTACTATGGTGCCCATGAAATAGATGTGGCAGAAGAAAACAGAGAGATTTCCAGAAGGGCTTGGTCTGTCAGCAACTGGTTTTAGTTTTGGTTCCAGATTTTTTCTTTTTGCTCTGATTCCTTGAAGAATATGGTGATGTTAAGTGTCTTTTCCTATGCTGAGATCATTGAACAGAGTAGCATTTGCAGTATGTTATCTCTGGCAGAGGGACTTCAACTGAGCATTTACTACATGGGATGTTGTTTGCTGTTTGTTAAACAGCCACTTGGTGAGACAGTATTAAACCATCATAAATACTGTAAATTTAACTCGCATCTGTCTTGACTCATTTGGCCACAAATTATCTGCAAACTATTTTTTTCTCTCCTCGTAAGTAACTGCCAAGGATATAGGAAAGGGGCAAAGACCAGATTACCAGTGGCAAACACTATTGGTTGCAATCGCACCTGATGTTCAGGGAAGATCAATATTACAGCTCACTGAAGTATTTTCTTGGTAGTTTGCATGCTGGCCCTGAAAAGTACAGTTTTTGTCAAAGCAAGTGAGAGTTGCTGCCAGAGCTGTCCTCTGTCCCTCCCCGTATCCTGTCTAAAGTTGATACATGTTCTTTTCTGAGTGTTAACAGCAAACACTGCAAGAATGCTTGCAATAAAGACGCTTGACACATCAAATTAAACTGCATAAACCCAGCCCCGCTTTTGAACTGTTGGCTCCTGTAAGGGGGCCTGCGGCCACTGGCGCCTGTAGCCGGATGACAGCTCGTTATACAACAGTGAAACAACAAAGTTGACTCCTGAGGAGCCTGGTGCTTTGTTCTACAAAGGCTGGGGAGAGAGAAGCGGCTGCTTCCGTGGAATAACTCCATTGTTAGAGAGACAATACTTGGACACAAAGTACACATATCTTGAAACCTCGGGGTCTAACATGTGTCTCTTACTTTCACTGTAGGAAGCATGTGACATGCTTGTAAAAGACACACACACAACTGGCAAAAGATAATAGTGCAGAAAAGTTGGGCTGATGTATACATAACATCTTTGTAAATGCTTCTGGCTTTGTTTTCAAGACTTTCTACAGACCCTGTGTATGAAATCTCTGTGAGTGGCCAAGTCATGATGCTAAGAGTAGATGCAACTGTTTCTAGAAGAAGTACCTTTTCTTTTTCCTCATAATACACTGGAAAAAAATAGCAAAGATGGAGGTGAACTAAAAGTAGTCATGGAGTGAAGAAATGTCATCCATTTTTTGAGGGTATTCCTGAATTGTTTCTAATGCTCTGTTCTAGTGATCCAAAGAGCAGCACCTGACTGAAACAGAGGGTATGAATGTCTTCAGAAAAGTGAAGCATGGCTAATTCCAAGTGCAGTGAATAAAATGCTTGAACACCGAAGCCTGAATGTTTGTGCATTTCTTTACCTTGGCTGAAGATGAAAGGTTGGTTGGAATACTTATGAATAAATTATGAATGAATATTTCTGTTAGCATATGCCATTTCACCACTGCCAAAACAGCATTGCAAAGCAATATGTGCACTGACAAAATTGGAGAGAGAGGAAGACGAAAAGATTTAAAGTATGAGAAAACCGCTTTGCTGCTTCTATCTAAAGCAACTCGGAAGTGAAGTTCTGCTTTTAAACAGAGCCAGGGTTTGTAACAAGCTCACCTGTGTGTTTCAGATTTCAGACTGAAAATAGGGTTTTTTTTAAAAATGTGATTTGTGAAGATGGCTGAAGAGGATTGCTTTCAATCTGCGCTTGCACAGAACTGGAGGATTGGTTTTTGTTAATGCGCTGTTTCAATAACATAAATATGTGAACTGGACCATCCCTCTAAAATGCTGAGGCTCTGATTCAGGTGGTTTTTTTGTTATGGGCAGGGTTGGACTCGGTGAGCTAGGAGGTCCTTTCCAACCATGAATATTCTGTGATTCTGTGATATCTCTGAGAGCACCAAACATGTTAGTGAAGTTAAATGTGGTAAAATGAGGAGAAGCTCTAACACCAGGGAATATACACTCCTGGTTGACCTGCTCCTCTGGCTTCATTGTAACTTCTCCTGTTCACTTGGACTTCTCTGTCACAACCCTGGATCATACTTTTCTCAAAGACCTGAGCAGGAGAGACAATGATGCTGTGTAGCAAGTACCAGCAATGCAAAGCTGGATCATCAAGGTGGGGTGTAAAGAAGTAGATGTTGTGTTCAGTCAGTGGGACTGACTCAAATCTAGGGTTTCTTCCTAAATGATTAGTTTTAGAATTCTTTGGAGTCTGTCACACTGTTCTGTCCTGTGTTCATATTTTTCTCTGGTGTCACTTGTTCAAAATACTTAACAGCATGTCCTCCTTTGCTGTTTGCCCAGGTGGAATGTTTACATTTACCTCACCCAAGTTATAGAGTGACTTAAACACTTTCAGTTTCCCTAATAAACTATATCTGGCATGGAGGTTGCTCCTGAGGTTATAATAAACAGGGCTGAGCTGTGCAAGTGCCTGGACAATTAGAGTATCTTTCTATGAGAACTCAGAGTATTACCTTAGAGGAACATGTTCCTTGCCTGATGACTACCCCAAAAGCGGGCAAGTTGAAGGAAAAACAAAAGACACAATATTTCAAAACATGAAAATTACATCACCATGAACATCAAACATCCAAAGAGAACATAGCACTGTAATATCATGAATCATCTGAGTGAAATCAAAACCTCTCCCTGAACCCATGGGGTGACTCCATAACACAGTTTCCTATGCAAATAATTGTAGGAGGAAACTTTCCTGGTCAGGTCTCTCAATCTAATCACAGGTTCTTGTCTGAAGACACGGAATTAAATCTCTCCAGAAATTCTGAGCATCTGTCATTTTAAAATCTATCCATGAAAACAAACAAGCAAACAACAAAAAAACCCACACCAAACAAACAAAAAACCAAAACCAACCAACCATTCACTTTGAGTACTTTTTTGAGGGTTTTAGATATTTTCCCCATTTTCTTCTGCCCCCTTGTCCCCTTTAACCTCACTTAGGAAGTGAATTGTGTATTAGATTTACATCATATTGGAAGCTGGGGACAATGAAACTGTTTTGGTATAGAATCTGCTGAGGTGAAGATCAAGGTGGTTGGCTTCTTATGTTTGACTGTGAAATGCCTAACAAGAAGTCTGTGACCAGCTTCAATCAAACTGGTTTGCTTACTGCAAAGTTATTTTAAAAAAAAAAAAAATTATGTAGACTGTCAGCTCAGTCATATTATTGTGTTTTTTGTTCACTGATTTGCTACAAGGAGAACATATGTCAGTAAAAAAATCACTCAGGACTTATGTCACTTCAGACAATACCCAGGATGTGAGCACAAAGTTCTTGGAGGCAAAAGGAAAATGCTTTATCCTGCCTGTTCAGCCGGCCCTCCATGGACTGACAGGAAACCAAAGCACACAACACCCTCCAACAAAGGGGCCCTGATGTTCAGAATGGACAAAAAAATAGAAATGTTACTGATGACATGCACCATTGGTGAAGAAAGGGCTAGATTTTCGATGTGGATGTTCAATAAGGACTTAAAATTCATTGCAAAATTCAAAGTTGATTTGTGCCATCCCATCACTTTTCTAATGATGCTTACAAATCTGGGCAACCTGCTCTGGTTGCAGATGTCCCTGCTCCCTTCAGGGGGGTTGGACTAGATGCCCTTGAAGGGTCCCTTCCAACTCAAACCATTTTGTCATTCTGTGATTCTGTGAAATTGGAAAATAGACCGTTCAATTGGTCTTTGTTGTGCAGCAACACAGGAAAGTACTGTCTGAGTTAATATCTTCCAGAACTGCCCCCACAAGCAGTTAATTTTGAGAGCTCTCACTCCTGATATTTCAAAACAGCTAAAAAGAACTGTACCTCATATGTGACTAATCCTAAAATCCATTGAATGATTGGAATATCCCATCATAGGAATAAATCTTGGGAGATTATCTCCTTCATGTGAGAGGCAAGTTCTAACAGCTACAAAATAAATCCCTCCTTTTCCTTGGGTCGCTTGTGATAATTTGTGTGCCAATGGCAAGGGAAAGGACAATTTGATAGAGTTGTTGGGGAAACATTTTGCTGATGGTGTTTCCTATTGGCAAATTGACTAGTCAGAGTTGTAGCTACAATTCCCCTCCTAGAAAACAGCCTGCGACAGAGATTGCAAGTTTTAATGTTGACGTGCAATTGTTGCAGATTAAGTTTTCATGAAAAGTGTAATGTTAATGCCTTGTAAAGTCTTTTCTTATCACAGCTTCCTAAAATTTTTGCAGTTGCTTGTATAACATGTCACATGGTCTTGACAGACACCAGCTGTGCTTGTTCTGGGGGTGTGTGTCACCGTGTATATAAACTGTTTAAGAGAGAACAACACTGAACCTGTGATTGAAGTGCCAGGTTTGCTGTGCAGCATAAAGTTTGAATGGCATTGTCTGTGCAGGACCTGAGACAAATACCTGTCCTCCCAAACCAAATTCACTACTTCCCCTGGTCAGTCTCTTCTGCAGCCCTCACTGGGTCTGCCAAGACCACAGATGAGATTTTTGAACTTCTCTTTCACTGTGTTACTTTTCTGGACCGAAAATGAAAATAGTTTTATAACTACCAGCTTTCCACACAGGGCTCATTTGGAAGTGACTGGAACATATCCAATTTTTGTCTTCCTGGATGTTCACCAGATAACAACCTCGTTGGGCTGTGTCTGGACTATTTTTGTCTCAGAAGCCTGGAGATGAATGGCTCTGTATGTTATTACAGCTTTACTGGGCCATTAAGCATTGCTCCCAGTAAAAATATCAAAATTCTGCATTGCAGCCTTCACCCCCATAATTATATTTTCATTTCATTTAGCCCAAGGAGAGCAGGAATAACTTCCTGCAGTGCTGTAGGGTTCTTTTCTTGAGAAAACTTGAGGGAAACCTCTCCCATATGCATGTTGTCTGTACCATGGCTTATTGGTCTGTAGTCTTTTTTTTTTTAACCAATGCTGAGACTAATTTAATTTTGTAAGTATTCTCACGGTGTCATCAAATTAATGCTGCCTGTCAGCTGATAACTTGTACCTTTTATAGAACATACTGCTAATTAGTGAAGAGTGATGCTTAAGCAGCAGGTCAAAGCAGGTCTGACACGAGATATATGAATCAGTGTGAGGCTCTCAACCTGCAAAATTGTGTACAAGAGGAAGTGTTTTGTTTCCATATTATTTATATTTGTGTTGAACAAAGTAATTCTTCCAGGGACCTATGAACTTAGAGATAGACATGACAGGTCAGGAACCATTTCTGTGAGAAGAATTTGGATCAGATATACACTTGATCAAAACTCCTTGGTTAGTGCCAGAATGTTGTAATAAATCACATAAAGCCATGGAAAATATCTGTCTGGTTTACAAAATCTGTCTCGAGGAAAGGAGAGGTTTTGGTTTTATATAAGCAGCCACTGGACTATTTTCCACTGGACTATTTCTTTGCTTAATGAGTCCCAAATGGAAGCAAGGGGGTTCTCTCCAGAGTCTTAAGCTGAGCAGAACTTGCTTACCTTAGAGGCTATAGAATTACATTAATAGTAGATAATCTTTTTGCAGATTGCCCTTAGGTGTCCTGGTTGCATTGTCAGCTGCCTGTGGAGGGGTGGCTGATTAGTGAAGAGGGACAACTGTTTTATTTCCTCATCCCTTGAGGTAGGCCAGGATCCTGAACTGCTGTTCTTGATCGATTCATTCTGACAGTTCATGGAAATTACAGTGCAGCCTTTTCTAGGGCAGTCTACAGTTTCAAAAAATGCATTTTAATAGCTTGATACATCTCCATGAATGTGGATATGACCTGGTAATTTGCTGCTGAGCTCCTGAAATCACAGCTTAACGTTCCACTCTACACAATCAACTGTAAAGTACTATATAAATAGGAAGGATATTTGGATTAACTGCAAGATGACAGTGATTAAGATCCTAGTCTGGGTTCTGGATGCTCTCTTTTAGCAGTGACTTCCTGTGTGGCTCAAAGGAAAGTGATAAAGGTTAGGTTTCTCCATACCCAAGGAGAACTGGGCTTTAGCTTCTCTATGCAGTCTGCTAAGGAACCACAGCATCCTTCCATTGCACCTGTTCTCTAAGAGTATACGTTTCCAGAGTTTGAGCTCAGACACTGAAGATACAGATGCATATCTCCTCCATCAATCAATGGGAAATTAGGCTAAATCGAATACAAGTCCTGACTTTTCTAGGCTGTTTCCTATGGTGTGAGAAGCAGAGAGAAGCAAGGGAGGCTGAACTGGAAAAATTCTTGCTAGTGTTTAGTGAAGGAGGTTATGAGGAATGTCCTCATAGGTCTGGGCAGAAGATTTGGTCATACAAGAACATGGGTAGGGGATTGCTTTTTTGTCTGTCTGCAACCAGTTAGCTCTAGAGCAGCCTCTGCCTGCAAGTACCTCTGCATCTAAAAGCCCTTGCTCAGGGAGCTATAGTTCTCTGTGCACCTGCTTGGATTCATTACCAGATACTTTGCAGAGAGCAAAGACCTGAAGCTGTCAAAGGAATAGCGAAACATGCAAACTCTGAACAAATTCTGGGGCAATTAATTTCTACTTTGTTTCTTACACAAGATGTGTCTATGGGGTGTCACCTGACACATTAAAAAAAATGACACCAGTTACCATTTACCAGAAACTTACTGTCCTAAATCCTGCTTCAGTTACAACACATGTCCAGTCATGGTCAAAAAGTGATGAGCAATTTGTTTATCTCCTTTCTGAGACATTTAAGGCTCACTGATTTTCTTTGTTGTGCTGTGTGTCTGCATTGTGTCAAGTGACTGGACAGGAAAGGACTTATGTGAGGTTATAGAGGGACTGAGTAACAAACAGACAGCTACATTTTCTCTTGGGAAGATCCAATAAGGTGCAGGAAAACTGCTCTCATTCTTGGTGGCTTCTTCCTTACTCCATGGCCAGGTGTTGGAGGTCATCAGAATAAGGAATGCCCTGACAAAGCTGTTTGTGTTGTTTGTTTTGTTGTTGTTTTGAGTTGTTGGGGTTTCTTCTTTTGGTTGTTCCTTCAGCACTTTTTGTTTTGTCAGAATTTTTATTTTTTTTTAATCTGGAAAGGGGGTAAAAATCAACATAATTACACGAGGAAAGACAATTATGAGAACCTAGAATTCAATTTGCGCCACCTGACAATGCTCCTGTGAAATGTCGGCTGTGGTATTTTTCAATGTGAGTAGATGTTAAATTACATTATAAATGTATATGATGGATTAAATGGATGACTATACAATCACCTAAGACTTATGCTGCTGCTTCAGTGCTTGCAGTAATAAGCCCTATAATATTTTTTTTGGTTCTGCAATCCATCCAGAAAGAACTGCCTGTCACATGTTATAATTTTGTGGTTTAGCATGTCCTGTAAAGGTAATTTTTTTTGAAGAATCAATGGCAAATTAGCTTGATTTTCTAAATCCATATTACTTTACCATACCCACACCATTTACATTATGTAAAAAAAAAAAAAATTTGCAAATTTGAGACATTAATTGCTGACCAGTGTTCCAGACTCATGTCAACTGATTAATGAGCTAACAGTCAGTGATAGCTTAGTGCTGCCTTCATTTCTAGTCAAGGAGGTTATGCTTGGCAGGCATCACTGTTCTTTTATGTTTAGCCAATAAATACTTTCCAAACTGATACAAAATAGAGTGGAGTACTGAAATAATGTCTTGAAGTAGAATGTTCTGGTTAGAACTGTCTGGCATATGTGGAGAGGTGAAAAAATACTTGATCAAATTACATCTTCTATCACAGACTACTAGGTACCTTGCTTTAGTATGGTAGTACTTAATGATGAACAAAAAGAACTTTCCTCAATTCATCCACTCTACTTAGATTTCTAAACATCTGTTGCAATGACCACATGTACACATGGGCTCCTCTAACAACATGCTTTGAGGTTTATTTAAAAAACAGGGATGAATTCCTTTGGCCTCTGCCAAACTTCTGGTAAGGACCATGAGAAAAGATTTAAAGAAACTTTAACTAGGTCTTCCAGCAATGTACATCTGGGCAAACCTTTCTCTGTCTTGCTTTTTTTCTTACTTTTATTGACCTTCACTTAACCGCATATGCTTGATTTTCACAAGGTGTATATGAATACCTGTTGCTATGTTCTTTATCCCTCTGTGATTACACAGATTGGATGCTCCATGATGTCAATAAAGGAGTTGCAACGTCAGGCTTTTGGGAACTAAATTATGTGATCAGCCAAGATATTTCAGTCTACAGATCTTGCTAGTTAGATGTACCAAGCGCAATCATGCACTTGTGGGAACTAGAGGTTATGTATGAATAACTTAGGGCTCAGTCATTTGAGACAGGCTGAAGAGTTGGGCAGAGTGGATTCTAATGAAGTTCAAAAAGGGCACGTGTAGAATCCTGCACCTGGAGAGGGATAACCCCAGGCACTAGTGTAGGTTAGGGGTTGACCTGTAGGATTTATTTATACTAGTATGAATAATTCTAAGCATCTAGCTTCAAACTTAACACACTCCAGAATATTTTGAAAGTTCCAATCCTACAATTTCCTTCATGCCAACAATAAAGCACAAATAAAAATTAAATAAAATTAAATAAAAATCCAGTTCCAATAAGCTTATTGGTTTGCCACTAAGAAAAAGCCCTGAAGAAATTTGACCCTGATTTCACAAAGCACCTGAGAATGAGTCAGTATGTTTTTGTAATCTTGTTTACAGTATTTTCTTTTCAATTACATCAGGAGCTAAATGGATTTAAAGGAAAGCTACAGCTGCCAGGTCTTTTTCTTGGTAGAATTTAGTACTAAATATGTTACACTGTTGGCTGCCAGAAAGAATAGATGCCTGGGTGATTGATTCTTGTCCCACTCGAACCAACAGGGCCTTGGTATACTACAAACCCAATGAGAGCACGACAAGGACAAAGCTGGTTTGGCTTCTTCCTTTCCTGTTGAAGACTCACACCTGGTGCTTCTTCCTCACTTCACCTGTTCTGTGTGGGGCTTTGTGGGAAGTCCCCAAGAGACACCTTTCAGCAGCTACAGACATTGACTGAATGTCTGTTACTTTCACAGGCTTGCTGTAGTCTTAACAAAGCATGCCTAAAAATAACAAAAATAACAATAACAGTAATATTTTGTGCATGTGCCATCAACCCTAAAGACATGAAAGCCCAGCACCTATTGTGCTGACTTAATGATTCTTATAATGATTGGCATGAGAAAGGAACATCATAGTTCCTTTGATACTTCAGGGAACAAAGGCACACTTTTCATCCCCGAGTTTACTTACGGGACTTAAGGGTGAGACTGAACAGTGCAAAGACTTGGCAGTGTCAGTGGGAGAGGGAGAAGAGAGAAACCTACAGCTTTTATTTCTACAAGTGAATAAGGCTTATTTTTATTAATATTCCTCTATGAGTTGGACCATGTACTGTAGCACTGTATCACTTCAGATGATGTTGTTGCAACAGAAAAAAGGTATTTTCCAACTCTTATCCACCCACAGAAGTATTACCAAGAAAGGTCCTTCTAATACATGTGCCTCAGGAAACAAACATTTATGATCCCTGATGTTAGAAATGTGCCTGCTAGTACTGGCGTGTTCTGCTCTCCTCTGTCTTTATTTGGACATTTTGCATTTTTTTGTTCTTCTTATGGTTACTGGTGCAGCTTTATTCTTACATGGATCTGCTTTATCATGCCCCTTCAGCTGAACTTGCAAGAGAGCTTCAAATCTCAGCATGCTTTAGCTCTTGGGTTACACCAGGCTCCATCTGAATTGAGAATATAACTCACTGCAAGGCAGACAGGCATGGCTCTGAGGCTTTGGACACAGTCTAGACCTGAGAAGCACTGATGAAATAGGGCAGGATGGATGTCACAGGCTATGAAGCTCCAAAATGTTCTAAGATATAAGTGGAAATAGTTGAGGGAAAGGCTCCAGGTCAGCTTTTGCAAAGAATGAAGCCAGCCTGACTGATCAGCTTGCTTCAAAACATTGTGTTCCACTTTTATAGCTGCAAAATAATTAGGCACAGTAATATTTTCTGTTTTCTAGAAATGGAAAGGAACTGGACTATCAGCAAGTTTAGGGTCCTTATTAAAAGCAGAATTGCCATTATTTTCAGCAGAAAGTATTAACTCTTTATTTGACTTTTTTATCAAAAAGATTAAGAAAATATATCTTTTAATTAATACAGTTATTTCTATATTTGATTCCATTTTCTTTTACAACTGCCTCAAGATTTTGTTCTTTACCAGCAATTGTAGGTCATGGATGATTGGCCAAGCAGGTTACAGATCTATTTCTGATTTACTATCTCAGAAAAAATATTGGGTGAAGGTGAAGTATGTTGTTTAATTATGTTAACATGGAATTGCTTCATTTAACCACCAAGTGACCATACAGTAGAGGTTTTAAGTCAAAGCTGTATGGTCATTTTCAGTAATTCCATCATGAAAAAAACCTTCCAAATAATTACTACTTTAAAGTGTACAGTCTAACTGCAACATATGTGTATCACATGAATATTCAGGTCATTTTGGTGTTTATTTTAATAGAGTCCAAGTGCATTTCACCAATAGTTAGCCATTAGACATGAAGGCAACTGTTCTTCATTACCTATGTCCTGAGCAAGTGAAAAGTCCAAGTTTCTTTAGCATGTTAATTTAATATCCAAGAAACACTGTCCAGTCTTCTGGACATCACCCAGGGTTAGCACGGTGGTACAGAGGTATTCCACACGGGGCTGTTATGCTGTCTGCCACCACAAGCAGTGGTAATAACTACACCAGCATTTATCTATGTTTGCTCTAAATTTATGCCCAGGCTCGCATAACTTGCATACCAACTTTCTAATTGCTTGGGTTAAAGCTTCCAAAAAGGCTCTCACTTAGATGCTATTTATTCTTAATGTTGTAATGGTGATTTTTAGCATTAGAGAGATTAAGGTATGACCTGTGGTATTTATTGCCATTTATGGTGACTCTTAGAAGAAAGCTATCTTTTGGCCAGAGAATAGAGTGAAAGAATGCTGTAGCAAGGCTTTTTTTCTACCTTATCTCTATTTCTAAAGTTCTATGACAGTATGAATATGATTAAAATAATTAATACTTATCATTTAATTTGAACTTTTAAAGTAGATTCCCTTTAAGTTCTTCAAAAGAGGGGAATGTAGAATAGCAGCAGACTGCTCTTAAATGTTTATCTCTCTCATCCATCTAGTATTTGCATTCGAACATCTCAGATGAAGAACATGGGTGAATAAGCTTATGGAATACCCTGCCTGGAGACAAAGCTTCCTATTAGTCTTTCTTTAGAGCATTTTGAGAAAGAATATAATGTCACATTGTGCCAGGCAGTTTCCTGATCCTGATCACTGAGCAGTGTTATTATCATTGTATTACTGGAATAGAAACTGTGGCAAAAGTTGTCGAGGAACCTTTCCAATACCAGCTGTTCTGCAGCAAGGCTGGGCATTGATGTTGAAAAAATAGTGCCTTATAAGCATCAGTAGAAAAGAGATGCTCCAGGGTGCCAGACTCTCTTGATCGCCAAAACCCTCCTCTGAACCCCCGGACCTGACAGAGCAGGGGTACCCAGGGTCGCCGGGGGCAGAGCATGGGCAGGATGCAGCGAAGGGTGCGGCGGTGCCTGGTGGGTGAGGCCCGACAGTGGTGGTGGGCAGAGTCCTGGCTCCACGTCTTGGCTTCCCAGGGCAGTGTGTGCAGCTGCAGCAGTGGGCGGCAGGGGCAGGAGGAAAGAGCCCACAGCCCCTTTGGGGCACTGACCAGCAACAGCCATGATGGCTTAGGGACGTGGTTCAGAGATGGAATTGGTGCAGCTGGGATAATGGCTACATTTGATGACCTGAGAGGTCTTTTCCAACCAAAATGATTCTGTGTTTCTATGACGTGACGCTAAACAGTGAATAAAATGCGGTCTCTCCAAATGTGTCATTGTGTGCCCACTTCCTAAAAAGCATCCCACAGCAGTGATGCAGATTGCTGTCACAGTGATGAGTAAGACCGGGAGAGAAAGCACAAGGCTGAAAATCATTTGTAGATCTGTTAAGAAATCCAAGCTTACAGTCCTTACTGAGCCATATTCATGCAGGGTAATAAAAGACATACCATATGCTGTAAGCAGCCTCCTTTTAACATTTGCAATGAATTATTAAATAAATAAATAAAATAACCCAAACCAGAAGACAAACAAAAAACCACAAACCAACTGATATTCATCAAATGCTATTAACTGTCTGCAAACACTGTAGGGCAGAACGCTTGCTCCGAGTGACCTTTTCCACTTTGCAGTTTGGGGGTTCACCTTGTGCTAATACCCAGAGTAGCCCACATCAACTAACTGCAGGGTGAGGTGCCAGGCTCCCAAAGATGACGTCAAGAGCAGCCAGGGTACAGGCTGCCTACTTGTGTGCAGTGCTGCCAGCATTCCCCCCTGGGGCCAGCCAGGCCAGCCGCAGCCACAGCCCCAGTACCATGGATGATCAGGGGCCCTGGCTCTGGCTGTGCATGGCCTGGATGACCTCCTAAACCCACAGTGCCCAGGGATTTGAAGTGCTGAGGGTTACTGCAATGTCATGTTTCCAGTATCATGGTAATTTACCCAAGATTTAGCCACTTGGGCTCTAATTGTGGCAGGAACATGCAGAGTAGGTCATTATACTTGTAATTTTCAGGCCCTCAATTAAGCTTTTGTTTGGGAAAATAAAAAAAGAGCTGTTGCTGAGTACTACTGAGCAAGACAAAAAAGCAGCGGCTATCTCACCCATGAGATAGATTTTTAAGAGGTTTCACAACACTGATATTGTTCCCATGCTGTTCTGACATTTAGTCCTGCCTGATACTAGAAGTGCCTGCTCCAGTAGCTCAGGGAGGCATAGTCTGATACCCTCTGCTTCTGCCCCTTTGCTTTCCTTCTGTGGAGGACATTGCTTTGCCTTTGCTTATTGCCCCATCTCTGTCCTCCTGAACAGCTTCTTCTTGACTGTTTATTTTAGAGTTTGGAAATACCAGCCTTATTGTTCTATGGCCTGAAATAGAAACTCTGATTTTTTTCTTCACATTTTCACTTCACCAAATGGAAGTGAGGGGTATCAGAGAACTGCTCAGGTTCCCATATTTCTCATTCATTTCATTAATAAGAGAAAGTCTGTGCATATCCACGCAGAAATGCACACACTGACAAACTGAGTGGTGAATGCTGGGAGCCACAGCTCAGAGTCACCTTACCTGGATCTGCACCCATTTATTGGTAGACACTTGTCAGGTGAGATTTAAGAACACCATTAAACTCAGAGCATACCAGGCAATCTCTGGGGTAGCCTCATCTCCATGAAATTTCTCCGGGACAAATAAAGCCACAGGTCGTGTTCTCCCCACCCTGCCACTACTGGAAGATATGTCTTCCACCTGCAAAAGAAGTTGAAAAAAGGTCACAGAAAGCCAGGCTGAAGATTTTCTTACAACTGGTACCCAGAGGTTCAGTGTGAAGCTTGATTGTAATATTTGCAGTACAGGACTTGAGCCGCAAAGGCTTCTGAAATGGGAACAGGCTGGTAGCACGAGAATTGCCTTTGGCACACCTCTCCATAAATTATGCCCATGCTTTTGGGATTGCTGAGAAGAAACTGGAGATGGATATGTGCTCTCTGTGACTTGGAACAGCTGGTATGCACCATGAATGGATGCAGCATCAAGGCTGGTGGCTGCTGGAGTGCTGTTGTGCTGGGGCCAGTACTGAGCAGCTCTGCTCACAAGCTGTAAAAACAACCAGTGGGCCTATTATTACTATTATTTTTGAAGAGGTTAAGAAAATGGGATGCATCTATTCAGGCACTTAAAAGCCTTAACATTCTCCATAATTTACCTCACTGTTCTGGCTGACATGATTAATTTCCAAAGGAGTCTGCATTATTGCCAGATTTTGAAAATAGCAGAAATTATTTTCCAGAAGCCTTCCTTTTCAAAGCTGGTCGGTTAAAGGTGGCATAAATTATATTCCTATTGCTTTGATAAACAGTCTATTAACAGACATTGTGATAGTACAGTAATTCTTTACCCAGTGATTCAATTTATGATTTTGCCATACTGTTTTATAATGACCTGCAATTGTGTGTTGAACAGAAACACACATTGTTTTAATTACCCTGATGACACAGACTTGCTACAGGTTCATCAATTCAGACCCAGGTATGGTTTATAATGGGCACAGAAAAATGACTTGAAAATATAATGGCACCACTCATGACAATCATTACTCATACTTTTCTTAAATGCAATAAAATTATCATGTATTGTTTAAGATTGCCAGAACCAGAGGGATTTTCCACTTTCCCTATGTGGGTAGAACAATTTTGCATAGTTTCCTCGTGTGTCTGTTCAGCTCAACACCAGCAAGCCTCTCTCTGTGGATGACAGCTGAGCTGCCAAACCTATTGCATGGCAGTCCACAACCTTCCTTGTCTGCTTATACAGTGTTGTGGTGTATGGTTAAGTGCTGGGTTAGTGCATCCAGGTTAGGTAATAACCATGAAAGACTGTTGTATCTCCATCTCTGGAGACTCCATGGACAGCTGGGACACATTATGCATGGTGTAGGTTGGTTTCTGGATAAAAGTGAGTTTGTGGGGTTTTGCATATCTTTATAGCATAAGATTACAACAGCTTTTAGTCTACTTGAACACCTGATTGACCAGTAGGCACGGCCTGTCAGGATTTTTATTGGAGCGTCTGACATTTTGGTCTTTAGTATGAGCCTGGTTTAATTAGAACCATAACATTCTTGTCATATGCACCCCTACTTTCACTCACCTGAAGCTGTGCCTGTGGAGTGTTTTTCAAGGCTCTACCTCCAGACACTGATTTTTGCAGTCTTCCTTTCTCACTGCTGTTAAATCTTTATGGCAGAATCTGTATGCAGATGCAGAGTACTGTACTGTACAGTACTGTATACAAATAAATCAGTTTCAGCTATGCTGCACTGTAGGTAAGAATATCCAAAGCCTACCTGGAACACAAGAGTAATAAAATTTTAATAGAATTTAATGAGGCTGTAACTCAAGAGACAGGTAGTTGGAATAATGATAATACAAGAGCAAAGCTTTAGCTTCCTGAATCATAAAATAGATTCACAGATTAAATAGATGTTCTTCTGAGTGTATGTCAAATAGAAGACATGCTTGTTTTTAGATTTCTTTCTCTACTGCATGTCTCATATCATTTTCTTATCCTCATCTGTTCTTTGGCTTTTGCCCTCCTTTTATGAGTTCCTTCCATGCTCCCATATTATACTGGTTCATAAAAGTTCACTCATAAAAAATTCAGTATTTATTTACCTTGTGCAACTTTCTTATTATATCCTCTCTGAATGTACTGTACATTTCTCATTCCAGAGTAGCACATGATGTTCAGAACACGTGGGTGACAAAGTGCATGTGTGTATCTGGAATTACATGCACACGCACACGCACACACACCATTTTGTAGGTTTTTTTTCACTTATGCTTGCACACCAAACTACTGAAGTGTTTGTTTCGTCTGTTTGTCTTAATTTTTAAAAAGTAAATAATTGTAATTGTGAATAATGCCCCTTTGCTCCTTGTGTTCATTAGAATAATGATTGCTTGTGAAATCCTACCTTTCGTTATTACATTTGCTCATTTAATGAATCCACTGAAGTGAAGGATTCATTTTTTGCCCTTCTTTGGACACACTCTAGTGCCTGTGTCCTTCTTGTAGCAAGGGGTCCAAAACTGAGCAGAGTACTAGAGATGCTCCCTCACCAGTGCCAAATACAGGGGTAGAATCACTTCCCTGGTCCTACTGGCCACACCACTCCTGATACAAGCCAGGATGCTGCTGGCTTTCTTGACCACCTGGGCACACTGATGGCTCATGTTCAGCTGGCTATCAATCA
>VWZY01006778.1:87100-157752 GCA_013399075.1 Chloroceryle aenea | reverse complement strand
TGTGCACAGCCAGTTTCTCCAGGAAAATTCTGTGGGAGATGCTGTCAAAGGCTTTACTAAGGTCCAAATAGACAAAATCCACAGCCTTTTTCTCATCTGCTGCAATGGATATCCTCAGTTCAAGAGGGACAGGGAAATACTAGAGAGAGTCTGGCTGAGGGCTAAAAAGGTGATTAATGGACTGGAACATCTCTCTTATGAGGAAAGGCTTGAAGACCTGGGGCTGTTTAGCCTGGAGAAGAGAAGATATTTACAAATATCTGAAGGGTGGGTGTCAAGTAGAAGGGGCCAGTCTCTTTTCAGTGGTGGCCTGTGATAGGATGAGGGGCAATGGTCACAAACTGGAACACAGGACATTCCACCTCAACATGAGGAAAAACTTCTTTACTGTGAGGGTGACAGAGCCTGGAACAGGCTGCCCAGAGAGTTTGTGGAGTCTCCTTCTATAGACACTTTCAAGACCTGCCTGGATCTGTCCCTCTGTGGCTTGCCCTAGGTTTTCCTGCTCTGGCACGGTGGTTGGACTCAATGATATTCAGAGGTCCCTTCCAACCCCTACCAATTCTGTGATTTGATGATTAGAATTTTTTCCTTCAGAAATCCAGTGTAGCTGTGTTCCTCTCTAAAATCTCAGTCCCTGCTTCTCTCTTCCATTGCTGCAGAGAGATGTGTCTGTTTGTTATTCATTTGGTTTTGTTTATTTTTTAAAAATTATAAGTCCAAAGTTTCTTGTAGTGGGGTAGAAGGATCCTGAAGTTTGTGGTAAATTAAAGGATGTGCAGAGCAGAGAAGAGAGATCCTCTAAAAGTTCATTGCCTGTTAGTGGGCAGCACTGCAGGAGCAAGGGAGGTTGCGTATGCAGCACACTTGGTCTGTTCCAGTCCTGTGTTTGCCATAGGTAAATGTATCTATTCCCAAGCACCAGCTTCTGCAGCTCTGGCTTCAGAGACATTCAACCAATAGTTAAGCTATTGTTAAAGTTCAATAACTTTAAATTTTATTTGACTTTTACCTTACATTACAGCTTTTATATCTTTTACATTCTGCTGCTGTCTGTAGGCAGCAGGCTGTCTGGACCACAGGCCATTGAAATGGGCATAATATATGATATTTCTTTTAATGTTAGATTCTTCAGTTTCCACTTTTCATCTCTCATCCATTTTTTTGTCTTTAGTTAAATCCACTTTTGCTGTCCCCTTAAAATTCAAGTGGTTTGAAATGGTCTCTGATTCACTGAGGCACGACTTCAGTATAATGTCAGCGTCATTTAACTTGTACATGAAAAGTCACATCTTTCACAGAAAAAAGGAGTGCAGGAGCTGGAGAAAAATGAGCTGCCATCTCTCTTAGGGCACCTGCCTGCACCAGAGGAGGTAAGGAAGGAATTCCAGGACAAGTTATTTTTTAAATCACAACAAATAAATCCAGAAGACAATGCTTTATAAGTCATTACAAAGGTCAGATCAGTTTGTCCTCTTAGGTAATAAATGTGACTTTGGCTGCTTTCAAAATCTACCTGCCAGCAACACCAAGCAGTTACACTCCCCTCTCCTGCTCCCTTCTGTAGCCTCCCTGTAATGCCCAGAGATTGATCCCTCCTTCTGTCCCACTGTGAGGTGGTGAGACCTAAGATGAGTACTGGGGGCAGGTGGCTATATGAAGCCTTGTGGACAAAGACCAAAGGGGCTGTGTTGGCCAGGCTGTGGGCCTAAAAGAAATACGTGGGATACAGAAGATGCATCTCCTGACAGCTCTCTTCATTCATGAGCATGAGCCCTGGCAATGTGGTGGTTGGTTATTTTGCAGCTGATGCAGTTAGCTTGCTGTCAGCTTCACGAACCTTGTCTCTTCCATATATCTTGGCAAGCTGATGGGGACTTAAATAATGTTTGACTTGGAGGTACTACAAGGCAAATACACAAATCATCAAAGACGTGTCTTATAATCACGGGTTAATGAATCATGATTCATTTCTCTGGCATTTGACTGAAAGAATAAAAAGTAAAAAAAAAGATAAAAAATAATTGTAAAAGCCTTATGATTTGAAGCATGCAGAATGTCCCAGCCTTCTATTATTGTGAATCTGCTCTCCCATGCTGAAGAGGGAAAGTTTACTCAGGAGTAATAAGCTGGTCCCGTGGGTCTGCAGCGTGCTACAGCAGTCATGCACAAAGCGAGTCAGCAAGGAAAGGGATGTCAGCCAAGAGCCTAAAGTCCCACACTTCAAAGGACACCTCATGGGCAACGGCTTTATTTTCTTTGTGAGAAAAAGATCTGATGAGCAGTTTGCTGTATTGCTAGTTGTGCTGCAGAGGGAGACTGTCCTGTATGTTTGCTATAATGTCCTAAAAAGGTGGACTATATAGCAACAAATTTTAAATTACCATATGCCCAACCTCATTACCAGGCCTAATAAGCAGCAGATGAGAATCAAGTTAGTGGGATGTTATTTCCTGAGGAGAGGTCATTGCTTATCTGTGTCTCATCACTTTGAGCTATTTATAGGTATTTAATCACTGAAGCACTTAGAGCAAAGCCTTCTTGGAGAAATCTATTTTAGAGTGGGTTACCTCCACATGAGGTAGGTCTCATTTAGCTTGGCAAACCTCAAAAGCAGCACTGGAGATTACCTGTGGGTGGGAGGGATGCTTACAGAGATGACATGACAAATGTGCCAGGCCAGCTCTGCTGCTGTCCTCAAACGAGGGTAATGGATCTTACAGGGAACTCTTTTTGAGCTGTTTCAGAGCAGCTCTGAGTCTCTGCTTGGGGAACCACTCTGAAATGCTGCTCTCTCTCTCTCATAATTGTTTTGCTAATCCCAATTCCAAGGCCATATGTGAAAGAGTAATTTCCCAGTGCATGCGCAGTGGGATGCAGGTAGATCTGAGAGCCTGAGTGACAAAGCCTGTGCTCACCAAACTGAGGTGAATTCACTGAGGTTGGGAAGTAGAATAGGATTTGATACCTAATGTAAAGCAAACATTTCCTAATGCAAAGCAAGCAGTGAGGTCCCCCTGTTGTAGACGGGGTTGAAATAGTCTGGGTAGAAAGAGTCAGCCTCATGACAGAACCTGAAATTAGCACCTGTTGGGTTGAGCGACCTCAGTAATCTCAGTATCAGTTATTGTAGGTTCCTGCCTAAAAAGCATGGGTCTGAGGGCATATGGACTTATGTGTGATCATTATCAAATATATGCAAGACTTAGCTATAGAGATTGCCAGTTGACAGATATATCTCCCTATTCAAGAACTAAGACTTTTTGTCTATTGCTTTTTACCTTGCCTCTCTGACTGCAAAACTTTATTTAACTTTCCAGTGTCATTTGCAGCAGAGACCCTGTGTCTGGTATACAATTTTCCACTGCATTACTTTGAAATCAGATTCTGTTGTTTTCAAGAAAAACAATTTCAAATATGAGAATTCATTACTGCAAATGTATATTTCTAGTTTGATCAAATATCAAAAAATGGACAGGCCTGAGAAAGCAAATCTCAATGCTTGCATGTATTCAGTTGCTACTTCCATAGCATTACCATGACCTCATGACAGTTATTCCTTTTCAGTCTGAAGCAGAAAAGCCAGGGTGGGATCATTAGTTAATATGTTCATCATGATCTCAGAACCAGGGAAATGAGAGAAGTGGGGATTCTACAATCCAAAGGTTACTGCATGACAGTTTATGGCAGCACATATTAGGCAACCATGGATTTGCCTAAAACTACATCACTATTGGCAAAAGTGAACACCTTTACATTAGAATTCATGTCTTTACATTCCGTGTTAAACAGTTCCTGCCCTCTGCTGTGCTCCCAAAACAGCAGGTTACCCAGCTCATGGGATGAGGCTCTAAGCTAAAAACACTTGCCAGACGATGCAATGCTCATCTGTTTCACTACCTGAGTGGCAGCTAACACCTGGGCCTGCTCTTTTTTTCATGTTAACATTTCAGAGAGAAATCCCTCAACACCTGGCTTTGGGTACTACTTTGGGTATCACTTTTTGTGACTAAAACCAGAAGCTACAAGGAAAATTTTCCTGTCTAATACTTCATCTTACTTTACCCACAATCTTGGTTCTGCTACCAGCAGTATTTCCATACTCTGGTGAATGAAAACAAGTAGGCAGTAAAACACTTCAATCTTCCACTTGGTAAAATAATTTGTTACTGAATTTTAATCATATGCTATACAATGCCCCATGATTGGTTCTTTCATCTCAGAAAAGTCTGAAATACTGCAAGACTCATGTATTTAAGCAACAGACATCTTTGTTGTTTTTGTGTTTTGTTTTGTTTTTGGCAGAATACATATTAGATTTAAACATCTACCTGGAAAAGACAGCAGACTTCTTAAATTTTCTAAAGAGTATTTTAACTCCTTTTGGTCTCAGTGCTCCATTGCACATCCTCTTGAATACTGAAACACAAAAGAGGACATTATTTGCTGCAGGAGGAGTCTAGGGAACATTCCCAGAGGGAAAAATATGAAGAAACCTCATCAAAGGCTCGGTTTTAATATTTTCATAGGGCTGAGCATGATTCACCATGTTTATGTCTCCACTTGGATGGGTGTGGGGTAAATGCTTAACAACCAGACAGAGGAAGAATCCAGCACGCTATCTCTCTTTTCATCTTATCAGTAGACAGTTCAAGTTAAAACTGATGAACATTAATCAGACCAGGTACATTATGAAATTCACTGCTGCTATACCAAAATATTACAAGGTGAGGTTTCTAGCAAGGTTCATTTCTCCCATTGAGAGTACTCAAGATGGGTGGAAGACAAATTGCATTTATTTTTATCTTGATGCAGAGCACAGAAGATGTTTGCAGAAAAAAAAAACCAAAACATTTTTGTATTGAAAAAGTTGCTTCTAAAGATGCGATTGCTTCCTAGTGAAAGGACTCCTGCAGTCTATGTGTTAATGCAGGTTGATTTCCAGAGTCATTATAGGGGCACAGACATAGATTCAGAATGGTAGGGTTTGGAAGGGACCTTGGAGATCGTCTAGACCAACTCCCCTGCCAACAGAGGAACACCCAGGGCAGGCCACACAGGAACAGATCCAGGCATGTCTTGAAAGTCTCTAGAGAAAGAGGATCCACAGCCTCTCTGGGCAGCCTGTTCCAGTGCTCTGTCACCCTCACAGTAAAGAAGCTTTTTCTCCTCTTGAGGTGGAACTTCCTGTGTTTCCCCTTGTTACCATTATCTCTCCNTTCTAACACACACTTCCTGAGCTTACCCACAAGGATGTTATGGGAGACAGTATAAAAAGCCTTGCTGAAGTCCAGGTAGACAACATCCACTGCTCTCCCTGCATCAGTGTATTATGAAACAAAGTATTATCTATGAACTAAATCAGAGTACAAGAACCACAGCTGTGGAGTGACATTCTTGCCTGCGTGTCCCTAAATATTCCTGCCCTGACCTCCCTCTGCAGACAATTTAGAATACTTCCACCTTTAAAGTGTCATTTTGGGGAGATTACTAAAACCAGAACATAAAGCTTTTCATTCTTATCTGAACTAATCAACTCTAAGTAATGCCTTCCTGGCCCAGTCACTGGAATAGTTTAGAAGTTTTTTCAAGCATAATAGCACTACTGGCCCATCCCAGTGAATTCATCACTGAACAGAGAAAGAGGAAAGGTTTTATTTTGTGAAGCCAGTGGTGCATTTCAACACTGAAGTTCACAGACAGTGATCTGAAGTTTTAAAAATCCATTTGAAGGAGACCAACAAAAAGCTTGGGCTGACCTGTTTGTTATTCTGGAAATTGGTGTTCCCCTGAGACTTCCTAGAGGGCATTATTAATGTTGCATGGCACGAACACTTTGATCCAGCATCAGAAGTCTTCTGAGCTGACAACAGCTGTCTCTCATCTTCCCCCCGTGTTTCTCTACACTTTGGCTGCTGAGAGCTTCCTTCTCAGAGCTGAAAGTGAAAATAAAATCAACAGGGGAGGGAGGAGATGTTAATTGATACACATCTCCAAACTGTTGCTAGGTGCTGATGGTTTAATACCTGGGAAACCTTGCTGGGAACAAGTGCACACTGATGTCTCACCTGTCCTTTTTGGTTAGTCTCATTGTGTCAGCTAGGAAGGTTGCTATATTACCTGGGAGAAGACTGGCTCTTCCTGGCATGGGGACAAGTGACTCAGGCATGACTCATTGGTGCAGGAGAACCTGCTGGCAGCCAGACACTGTCCTTAGTGGTGTCAGAAGTCCTCTCTGCAACTCAGGCATGGGAAACCATATCAAGCCAACACATGCCTGAGTGCTGCAGTATGGCACAGACCTGATAAAGCAGGGGGCACAGAGCACGGCAATGAGTCCTTGCAGAGCTAACCACAGAAGGTGCCTTTCCTGGTCTTGCTTCATCTCAACAGGGTAAACACTTCTGCAGGCTGACTGGCTTTATCCTTGGGATAATTTTTTTTCTTGTGCTTCATTTGCCACTGCAGACAGTGCCACAGCCCTCACATCCATCACAGCTAGCAGGAGACAGCTCCCGCCTAGCTTCCCATGTAGCCCTGGGGCTGGGCTGTGGAGATGAAGAATGATGCTCTCACCACAGTGGCAGTCACAGCAGCCAGGCTGGCGTTCATCACCATTGGCTCCACTGCAGAAGGCACCTAGTGCTGTCCTTTCACGAAGCAGATCAATTGATCTTGGGGTTGTTCTCCTAAGATCCAGCTAAATATGTTTACAATGACTGACATTTAATTCATTGAATAGTCCTAATAGTTACAATGAACACTTTAAAGAGTAAAACAGTAGTCCTCATAAGAATTTCAGACTTTGGTTGTCCCGGCATAGGGTGTTCCTGGTAGGTCCTTTTCATCAAGGTTGAAGTCCTGTCTTCTGTCTTAATATTCTGCATGGGTTCAATACTTTTCAGCTGTCTGTAAAATAACTGGAGACATCAATTAGATTAGAAACTGTCAATCATTTTAGGAGAGCTGAAGATAAATCCTGCACATGGATGTGAAATCAAGAATAATTAATATTCTTGCTGTAGATGGGAGAACTGGCAATAGGAGGAAGGAACTGACCTTGATGTCACATGAGGAATCCCTGTGAAATTGCTGGAGAAACAAGTAGTTAGGCAAGGAACAACTGTGGATGTGTTTACCCACTTGAGATGCTGAGGGTCATGCTCACGTGGTCAATATGTGATCTCAAAGCAGGAAAGATTAAAGATAGCCTCTCTGTTCATCAGAGATGCCATCAGCTGATCTGAGGCTACAGCAGGTCATGTGAGGCAGTAGCACTGTGTGCTGCCCTGTGTGCTGGCTTTGTGATACCAGCACATTTTCCTGGGTGCTGCAAGTTGTCCCTTCAACATGTCACTTGTCTTTGTGCAAATGTGGCTATCTGTACCCCAGGGCTGCTGTGACGTGTGGGCCACTCAGCACTGCCTGGGGCTGTCGGAGAGACACCTCTGGTCTTGTTACAGTGTGGCAGAGAGACTCTTCACAGAAACCTCTTCGTTTTCCCTCAGCACTCTTCCCCGCTTTCTGTGTATGTTGAATGTGGAAAAAATAAAATAAAATAAAATAAAATAAAATAAAGAAGTCCACTTGTGTCAAAAAAAATCTAATTGCAGGAGTGAAAAATAAAATTCTTGTGCAAAGTCCCTCTTTTGAGGGATGTCACTAGCTTCTGTGGTATTTCATACTAATCAAATGTGGCCCACTGACCTTAGAGATCAAGGGGTTTAGGTCCTTGATTTGAGTTTCTGCCAAGACAGCTTGATGGTCTTCTTCAGTGAAAGATGTAGAGGACATGAGAAATGCAGCATGAACAGTTTATCTTGATTTTAGTGATGCTATGGATACAGCATCACATGGAATATCTTAGTGAGATGTTGAAGGAGTATTTTTTGTCAGCAGTATAAGATAGGTAGATGATAAAACTGGTTGGAGGAATACAGCAGGCAGTCAGCAGTGGTGCTCTATCAAAATAGGAGCATACAAATAGAACATTATTGGATCAGAATTTCAAAGGAGAAAAATACGTATGAAATTATGTATTTATATGTGTACAAGAAAACTATATAGCTGCACTACAGAGACTTCTACCTCTGATGCGGCTCTAGTGAAAGGTTTCAAGTTAGGTTCACAAGAAGACAGAGATGTCAGATTGGCATGTTGAACATTAAATCTAAAATTACACTCTCAGAATCTGTCTGTTGCCTGTTCTTTAGTCTTAGAAACACATGAAGTCACTAGGCACTTATGCTTCTATCACTTGTGCGTCTAAGCTTACTCTATGTGCAACACAGTGATGGGTAAAAGATCAGCCTGGCTTCAACAATTTTGCACATGTAATTGCCATACCACAGTGCTGTGCAGAAATACCAGCCCGGGAACCTGAAGATGAAGGCTTGCTGGGCTGATATTAGTCAGGGCAAGTGGCTGCACCACAATGGCTCCCAGAATGCAAGTTCATAAAGCTGCAGTCTGCTCTGAGAACAGCAATGGGCAGGTGAGATGTGCCCCATGTGTCTGCTGTGGGGCTGAGCAGAGCTGCTGACTGTATCTACAGCGCTGCGCAGCTGAGTGCCCTTCTCAGGCCCATGCTGAAGGGTTTTCACAAGCAAGATATGAGTCTTTCCTGCCTCTTCTTGTCCATGAGATCTGAGGTGATAAGTATTTTCTGAAAATCACTGTCAGACCAAGCTGCAGGCAAAACAGGGAAGATAGTGACTATTTTCACCTGTTGAGAAATTGCTTTATGTTGAAAGCATTCACTCATTAGGATGAGCAATGTTTGAGTCTTGCTTTGCTGAAAAGGATCCCGGACTTCATCCAGCCTCCAGACAATTGCCCCAAGCACAGAGTGTTTGTGACCATGTGTTCTGTGACAGGTCTTGCTGGCTCTCCTGTGCAGCACAGCCTACCTGGAGTAATGAAATGTGTATCAGTCCAGAGACAGAACTATTAAGATCCATGCTAGGGGCTTAAAATGCATCTAGAAAAGTCTGGGGTCCGTTCCAGAACCCATTTCTGAATCTTGATATGGGATGTGTCTATAAAGACTACCCAGTTTCATGCTTAAGCTTCCTAACTGAGCTCCTGCCATATGCAGAAAGTAGAGAAAATCTCCTTTTCCAGACTTCTGTTCCCATGTAGTTATGAACACCCTGGGTTGGGAGATGGTATGAAGGTTACTTTTGAATCCATAGTTATGGATTTGCCTAAGTTAATTCTTTTGAAAATTATCAAATGAAGGAAAGGAAAAATGATCTTGTGACTGAAGCAGAGGGCTGGCATCCAGGAGCTTGGGAGCCCTATTCAGCTGTTCCCTGGGCTTCCTGCCTGGCCCTGGGCAAATTGCAATCTCTCCATAACAAAGTTTCCTCCTCTGTAATGTGCAGATAAGGGTGCCTACTTCACAGGGTTTGTGTGAAGCTAAATTCATTATAATATTCTCATGTTTTCAGGATTTTTTTTCCTGAGGTTTGCACTCTTATTAGAAGCACAAAGAATTATTTTAGTCATTATTGATAACAATAATGATGAATGCACTTCAATTTGGAATGTGCTTGCTCTCACATGTTTGTTTATAACTTCAGAGTATAATAAATAATTCTGTAGATATAATCTCTTCATCTTGTTCCCCAGCCCTCTGTTCACCCCGCATGAACCTGCTGCTGCGCTGGCAATCCTAGACCAGAGCTTCAGGGTTAGTTTGGCCTGACACATTCCCTCATGGAATTTATGATCAGTAGGATCATCTCTAGGCATAGCCTCCCTCAGCACAGTATTACCCTGCCATGGCTCCCAGGCAGCAGCATTTGAGAGGAAAGACAGGAACATCTCTCTCCTGGAGGTCAGCAGTGGTTTATATAGCTCTATGGGCAATGTTTTAGCTCCAGAGTTTATGAAGATCCTACATCAACAGTGGTAACTGTCATTTCATGCTCCTGAAAGTGTGAAAACTATTGCCCTCACCATATTCTTGTGGCTACATGTACTGATGGTCTCTCCTTCTCCCATTGCATTGGTCCCATAATTTTATGTTTCCTTCCTCTGTTTTTTTTTCCTACCACTCTCCCTTGAGTTGTACCAAAGGGTTTAATTTTTCCCTTCCTCTGATGTATCCTCCATCCTTTCTCCATTCAACTTAGTGACACAGGCAGACCTTTGAGCTCTGAAATCCAAGATTACAGAGGATTCAAGCATACTTTAAAATCTGCACTTAACTTGTAGCTCTGTCATCACATAACCTTAATATTTAATTATTTTGTCAAATTTCACTGGTCTTTCCCTTCATTAGTTTTGCTGTCTGTTATTTGAGGCTCTCATTCTTTGTCCCATTTAAAACCAGAGCCCTGTTTTGAAAACAAAACAGAACAAACAAAACAAAACAAAAGACCAACTCAGCAGCAGTGTTTTCACAGAGGCCAGTGGTTAATTCCACTAAGAATGACTGCATGATCTCTGGTCTTCAGTATGTCCCTGCCCTGAAAATTTCCCAAGAAAATAGGGCATAATGATAACTTGAGAAGGACAAGCTGCTAACATTCCCTTTAAAGGCTTGTGCAAAGCATGAGAGGGGCAGTTCAGCTGCAAATTGGTTATTTTTGGAAGATGTGCACATGATGACATGGCCACCATCCTCTCATGCAGCATGGATGTATACGACCAGTGGGTATCATGTGACATGGGGTGGGCAGATCCCAAGAGGCGAGGGGGAACCACAGCCACTTCCCAACCAAAGGAATTGCTTGTCCTTGCAGACCAAGTCTTGGTGACTAGTCATGAACATGATCCATTGACTAGATCTGTCCCACATCATGTCCAGGCTGCATCCTGGTTGGTTTGTGTCTTTGGGTAATCCTAGTTCTCAGCTGTTACGCTGTGACCCTTTTTAAACAGTGACGTCACCCGCATTTGTTCAGCCCCTCGGGAAATATGACTGTGAATCTGACAATACACACTTGCAAGCTGAACACTGAGATCATAAAGCAGACAGTGTCTTGACATCATCCCAGAACAAGATCTCCATGAACAAGATCAGCATGTTCTGGACAGCTCAGCATACCAGCTCCCCTTTCGAGTTGCATCATAGCGGGATTGAGCTGTCTTCCTCTTTTACGTAAGCCTTAAGGGAGCAAAGAAGACTCCCTTTTAAGAACTAGTTTGAGAAGATCTGTCCTTCATCAAAGCAAACGAATTATCTTGAGTTAGTTTGGCCCAGAGTAATGATTTGAGGTAGCTAAGTGTCTTGGAGTAGCTGCACTGTATGTTTTCTGTCCTTCAGTTCCCTGGGTGTAAATTTTTTCCGCTGAGAATAAACACTTTCCCAGTTGGGATACATGGGGAGCCTTCTTTGAATATTTAGCAGCTTTATCCTGCTTTTTCTTTCAATAGTTGTCTGTCTGAGGTAGGTAGAGGTGGAATATTCTGAACAATTGTAAATTCAAGGCAACAATTACCTTCTCAAAAAAATCTCACCAAGGTAAATATAACTACAAAACCAAAAATGTCAGGAGGAAAATAAATAGTTAAAGAAAGGAAACTTTATTTCTTTATTTATGACCAAGGAATGTCTTATGTGCAATTCAGTTAGCAAGTAGAAGATACTGCTTATCCTGTAGGTATATACACAGGTGTGTTTTAATTCTTTCCCACTGCATAAAGACAAATATATGCATTAGTGGAGATCTACTGCAACATAAGGTGCATATTGGTACATTTGCTTGTTGACATCTCTGAACAACAGGAAAAATTAAGTGTTGCAGATAGAAGGCATCAATATTGTTAATTTCTAAGTATAAAAGAAAGTTATAGCCATAGTGCTCATAAGTAGTGAATGCTATAATGAAAAGAGAGCAGAAATACACTTCTAGAAAAAAATGTCTGTGCATATATTTTTAGTGTAATTTACTCAGCTCATTCTTAAAGTTTGAGAATAATATTGGTATAATGCCAGGTTTTCTAGTAGTCATTAGGTATGTACTCATTACTTCATCATCATAGGTAAAATGATGTAGCTGGGGGCAAAAATAGGCATTATGTATACAAATAGTACAGAAATGAAACAATTTATGCAATAAAATAATCTTTATAATGCCTGCGTAATACAAGTGTTTCCTTGTAACTTCTCTAACCAGAGTTGGATCTGTGTATTCTGATCAATTCTTCTCTGATCTTTATGCACTTCATTTGTAGTAGTGAAGAGTTGAAACATGTTTCCCACACTTTCCACTCTTTCCATTCAGAGGGAAAGACACTGCATCAAAATTCTATTTTTTCTCCAGATTTCTCTTTTGTTTTTCATATCAGGCCTTCAGATGCCATTCCCAGAAGAAAAATCCCTCAAAATGATCAGTCTTCTAATCTGAGTTTCACATCTCAGCTGCTGTTACTGTATAAACAATTCTGTTTAGAGACAGCTTGGCAGCATGTGACATTCAAGCCAGCAAGACTCAGCCACAGGCTTAGTGCCATCTCAGCATCTTTGTCTCCTGCAATTTGTCATGACCTTCAAAAAAAACCAGAAGTTGGACTTTGAGAACTTATACCTACTAATTGCAGAGCTTCACAGAGAGGATGAGTTTTTGTCTTTTTGGCCTAAAAAGAACACTTGAAATATCATTGAAGAATACTTCAAATATGCAGTTTAGATAGCAAGGCAAACAGACAACTGAGAGCGAGGTTATGAATTTGGTAACAGAAACAATAGCACTACAAATTTTTATTGTTATTATTTATATTTACATTATTTAATGTAATAATTTCATTCTGCTGTTATACCTATGAATTTGTGTCATATCTGTGAATTTGTGTCACATCCAACAGCACACAAGTAAACTCAATTTAATAAAGACATAATAACACAGCAAAATCCCACTGTATAATTATGCTAGGGCCTTGATGATTAACCAGCTGAACCTTTCCCTTGTCCTTCTTTGGCAACAGTCATTTGTTGTATAGCTTGAACTGAAGCAATATTACAGTTTCCTCTGCTTTGGTGATGGGAAGTCAGTGGATATGTAAATTTAAGGTGGTACTGTGATGTGCTGTATTTGGATCATATGTTCAATCACCAGCTGATTTTAAAGAATATATAAATATATTAAGTTGAAGAGTGGTGTGAGCTCATGGCAAGCAGAAGGTTATTGACCTTGTCTTTGATGGACACGGTTATTGTTTTGCTGGTTTTGGCTTGTTTTGTGTCAGGCGCCTCTGGCAATCATATGGCTGTTCAGACCTCTTTTCATGTTCTGGAATTCATGATACATGTGAGCTGTAGTGGCAGCTCTAATACTTTTTTGCTGGTGGCAGTCCTGATAAAAATTTTGAAGTAGACTGGGGAGTGTGATGTTTGCTCGCACACACTTGATTAAGAAACTGAAGTTTTAAGAGAACAGTATTATCCAAAAGAACAACAGCATAGACTATCCACCACAAAGATAACAGCATAGACTATCCACCACAAAGATACTAGTATCTGTTCTGTGGCGCTGTGATGTTTTAGGAGCAGAACTTTCTTCAGCTTTATATTTATCTGTAGGATCCTAGGAGAAAGGTCTGCACTTAGAACATTTCCTCACCCAAGTCTTCAGTCAGTGGGAATGAAATATAACTAGAGACTTGCACTTACATTCTGTTTTGTGTGTAGCCTTGTATCTTGATTTGCCTCTCTTTTTTAATGAGGCCATAAGCTCTTGCAAGAAGAAGGTGTCTTTTTGCTCACTGTTTGCATAGCTCATCAGGATCACAGAACTGATACCTCCAGGTGCTGCTAAAACTGTAATGAATGAAGAGACACGTTGCACATCCTTTGCATGTGAGCCATGCTCTTTAGTCTTACTTGGCTGGGTAAGACATGATGCTTTTCTTGCTACCTAACTAGATAAACCTGCTCAGCTGGCCAGTAAATTAATTTCAGTTGCAGGTAATATTCAAGGGTCTCTTGATCTGTTTTATTTGACCAGGTTCTCTTCAATAGCCAATTTAGCTAAATAGAGATAATGTAGAAAGAAGAGAGAAAAGGTGTAGTTGAGCTGGTAAAACGGGCTTTCCAATGCAAAGCTGGCCTTTCTTATCTAGTAAGTAAGACTGAAAAGCTTGATTCTCTGATATGCCGTATCTTGTGACACAAGTAACACTAAAGCAAATAGCTTTTTCTATATTGGTAATTTTTACCATCCACTTTGCATTCAGGCAAATACTGCTTCAAAGAGCCAAGCAAAAATGGTCCTAAAAGGGCATTCATAAGGGAAAAGAAATGAATGAAATGACGAGATAAAGGGGTAAAATATATTCACCTACATGTCTCTTCTCTATCCCAGATGAAAGATTAGCTTTCATAATCATGTTATTCAATGATCTCAGTTAATATGCAGCATTTCTAACACATGTTTAGATAAATGTTGCTGCTCTTCACAGACAGCATAGACTATGATGTAAGAAATAAGCACTGTGCATAGCATAACTGTACTCTTTCATTAAAAGCACATCATTGGAAGCACATCTATAGATACTTATAGATACTTATTTTGACAGTGACTGCTCTTAGTTAAGCTTCTTAAATCCTGTGGGCAGATGACTTCAAAACATGAAAATCAGAGAGTTCTGGCAGAAGAGCAGGCAACAGTTTCATAGTTCATCTTGGTTTTCTGTTCATGAAATGAAGAGGGCCTGGGAAAACTCCTGGGTTGAAATTACAGCTGTGTCACAGAAATGACACAAGCACAGGAAATAGTTGCCTTATAACCATTAGCTGGGGTCCCAAATGACTTCAGTGACATTCACTGAAGCTAAAGTATGTGTGTGCATCAGGAGCAGCAGAGGAATGTTCCCACAATGAGCACTCCTTGGCCCAGCCTTGGTCATTCAGACTTTCTGTGAAGAGGATGCTTGGAGAGCTATTTGATTTTAGAGAGGTTCCTTTACCACTGCCTTACTCCCTCCACAGAAAAGTATCTAAAATGAGGGACACCTCTATTGTTTTTTTGTCAAAGAGAAATATTAAATACTGAAATCCCTTTCCTGTTAATTAGGCAATTATATTAGTTTGTGTCAAAAGAGCTTTAAGTGATTAAACTGTTGAAAGTGGTAACCTCAATTATAGGGTGCCTCCAGGGACCACATTATAGCTGCGATACTAATAAATAACAGTTATCATCATAATAATAGATAACACAGAGGCATGCTACTTCTGAGTTGTCTTAATGACTGCATAACTTGATAAGAGGAATACCATTGCTAGTAGATAAGAAACACTTGATACTTTACTAGGTCAAATTTAAATTACTCTTTTAAAAAGGATTTTGTAAACAAAGCAATTCTGTCCTTGGGTATGAAAATTTTGCATGCTTCCCACTAAGAAAATTAATTATTTATGAATTAATGTATGAGAAGTCACACAGGCTAAAAGAGTAAGAACATTTTAAACAAAAAATCACAAACTATCTGTATCCTGAAATCTCCTGTTACTCTTGATAGCAGCAAAAAAATCAGTGATGTACAGTTTCATAGTAACTTTGCAGTTCGTTGTTAAGTCCAAAATGAAAGTCAGGACATATAAGACTGTAGAGAACCAGGACTGGTATCTGTAAAGATCAGAAGATATTTGTGTGCATGTCTTTTCCTGTTTTGTTTTTCTTTGGAATTTATGTTGTTGTTATCAAATGGGTATCTAAAATCAAATGCATTTTATTTACTGTTACCCTTTCTACTTTAGTATTTTACTACTGTTCTAGATAAACTCAAATGACTCGTTTAAAAAATTTTACTAGTGCATGGAATAAAATAATCCAAGTAATTAATGGACAGCTTTACAATAAACAAAACATCATTAGTATCTGTTTTGCAAAAGACTGTCATGAAAGTTTCATTTAAGGATTGTGTAAGTACAGCTAGCTATTGAGGTTTATGTATGATAGTCCTCTCACTTCTAAATTTTGTAGGTTTCGTGGGTTTGGATTTATTTTTTTTTTATTATTATTTTCCCCACAGCTTCAATTTCTCTGTTTGGTAGCATGAACTTGCCCTCCTGCCAACATTCTTTAGGAACTGAATGAGTAGGAGAGAGAACCTGCAGGACTCTCCTATCACACTGAAATTCAATCATCCCTGTCTATCTCTGTCTATAATGGCATAAAGGAGCTCTAGTTAACAGTTATGTAACTGTTTGACAGCAAAATAACAAATCTTTGGGAAAGTTTCCCCTGGCTCTGAACCCAATTTCACATCATTACTTTTTATTTCAATGTATCCCACTTCCTGACGAGAAAGATGACGAAGTAAAAATGGTGTCTTGTGAAACACCTTGCTTGGTCTCTCTGAGGGTACTTCACAAGCAGTCTCTTTTCTCTTTTCTTTTCTTTTCTTTTCTTTTCTTTTCTTTTCTTTTCTTTTCTTTTCTTTTCTTTTCTTTTCTTTTCTTTTCTTTTCTTTTCCTTTCTCTCTTCTCTTCTCTTCTCTTCTTTTTCTTTTCTTCTTGTTTTTTTCTTCTTTTTCTAAAATGTATCTTAATAGAGCTGATTGTATGGTAGAGGGGAGGAAGTTAATGGTGTGAGTGCAGAAAGGAAAATGTAGGTGAAATAGTAGGAAATGGAGAAAACAGGAGGTCTCTCACTTCTTCAAACATACACACAAAAATGTTGCACTACACAAACACTCCATAAATATGGAGTGATTTTGTAACACAAAAATAAAACCTTTGTTTATACATAGTGCTAGCTACTAATTATGGTTGGGATTTAGCTGGGGATGGATTAAAGTCATGTGAACATATTTTTTCATTCAGGCACTGGGTGTTTTTTCCCTGCCAGGCCATTGCAACAAAGTAGGAGGAACACATGGAACAAGAACTCTCTCAGCATTCATCCTCAGAGCTGGGCAGAGATCAGCTCTGCATCACTTCCCCCACCCTCCCCAATCCCTCCCCTCCAAATGTCCTCCACACGTGACTTCTGCAGAGTGTGAGTGCAGCTTGGCTTGGGCTCCTTAATGAAAGCCTTGTCCACTCGTGCTGAGGCCAAGACAACACTACACACATGAACAAATACTGGCTGTTGCTGCTCCTAGTCCACTGCCTCTGCTGCAGGTGGAAGATCTGAAGAGGGAAGAAAACTGTGTTGGCAGGAGTTAGGACAGCTGTTGTTGGCTGTCTGTAAATGCAATGGGTACTTGGTTCTGCTGAGCTTGCAGGAAAATTCATGGAGTGAAGGAGGCCATAAATACATTTTTTGTGATTCAGTTCAAGTTGGGACCAATTCTCCCTCTTCTATTTTTAGACCAGAATGACAACTAATTTCAATGTGTAAGCACAGGCTTACTGATGAGTTTAGTAACCAAACTCATTCAGATATTCTCTTCACCTGGAGATATGCTTACAACTGCAGAGGGTAGAGGGAAGGAGAACAGCCTTTTCCCACCGTGTGTGATGCCACAGGCAGATTGCACACAGGACTGTGCAATTGAGATCACCTCACGAACTAGTGAGTCAGGTTAAGGCCAGATCCATAGCCCACACACAGTGGCTTAGAAAATAACAAACCAGAAGTGGTGTCCTGATGCCTGCTCCCACTGCACCTCAAGCGTAGAATCTTTCTTGCTCCAAGCAGGTAGCAGTGTGGGAGTGACTCAATCCCTTTGCTCTAGGGTATCCTCCTTCTCCAGTACGAGACTCCTCCCATATCTTCCCGGGACTGGCCTTACACATTTATGACCGCTGCTGAGTGTGCCATGGTACCTGGCCAGCTGCCACCAGTGCTGCTCTACAGCTGGGAAGAGTTGAGAAACAGCAAATGGCCCCAACCCTGCCACATGGGACATTTGGAAATTGAGGCTGAGGGTGTTTTTTGGGATCTGAGGTTACTTTTTGGGGAATGAGGAGAAAGAAACCTCCAAAGGACTATGGCCTTCTACATGAATGACCCTCACCACCTCCCATGTCAGCACCAGCACCAGCATCAGCACCACCATCAGAACTGGCAGCAGCAAGTCTTTTCCCTCATTCCTTTGCAACCTCTTCTCTCCTCCCCTTTCTGCAGCAGGAGCTGCATGGCCTGAGCCTCTGCCCTGAAGCTCCTGCCATGAAGATCCCCTGAGCTGCTGTGCTCTCCCTGCGGATGGGTTGTCTGACCTGGAACACCTCAGCCCAGAGCATGTCTGTGAGGAGCTGTGCAAGGTTTGCGTAATGCTCAACAGGTTACAAAGGCATATTTTGAGACAGCAGTGATGATGTTAATAAAGACTGGTCAACCTTTATTAACCGATGGTGTAACTTAATGAAATTCACTTCAATTACATCCTTAGTTTTCATTTCTTTTGCTAAAGGGGTAATCTAGAGATGATCCACAGTCACCAGAGGGAGAGGACAGCGAAATGAAGCATTCAGGTTTTAATTGACTTAACAAACAAGGTTAAGCCCAGCTTTGGACATAGATCAATCAGTCTGGCCAGACACAGTTTATAGCCTCAGCTACTGTGATGCAGCTGAGTTTTAGTGAAGGTGAGATAGTGATTTCCACCTAAGTAGGCTGATAAATCCAGAAAATCTAACTGCTGTCTGGTGTACTTAAAATAATACATCAGCCTCAGCACTGGTATAGTTTAGAAACGCAGTACCATTTTATACTGCTTTGCCTGGCTCAACATGGAAATTGAAAGAGATGTTGAATGTCCATGAAGGTGATCATAGCTATATGGCTGTACAGTGGCCTCTACCTGAGGGTTTTTGCAGCCATAGTAATTCCAGTTACAAAGAAATAAAATCTCTAACCAAATAGTGGTACCAGTAAAATATTTGAAGTGCAAAGCAGGCCTGCGTGGGTGTGCCTGTCCCTGTAGTCAATGCCAGTGAGATAGGAAGGGTCAGTGCTATTTTAAACACAACCATTAGTTACTTTTCCTGCAACACCCCTGCTTGTACATCTAGCCTGCTGTGAACCTAGATCCAAAATGGGTAGTTAGGAAGCTGACAGATTTTGGGTGTGTTTGAACTTTCATAACCCCCTCATCTGATGTGCTGCAATCTCTGCAACAGCAAAAGACTTCTTTCTGCATGTGATCTGAAGAAGAAATAAGTATTTGTTTTTTCTAGATTTAGGAATGAAAAAACACTTTTTAGTCTTGACTTCTCCTGATGGATTTTTGTTGATACCTGCAGTCACTAGAACAATTATAATATTTATTTTTTTTAATCCTTGCTTATTATTTTTCCTTAGTTCTCTCACACTGTCCTTGGGTCCTTATCTTCTCCTAGATTTGTCAGTCTTCCTTGATGATTCTTCTTCCTTTCAGTACCTCATCTTTTTTCATATCCACCATTACTTTCAGAGTTTTTTCAGACATGTCCCTTCCCAGGGTTCAGGATGGAGATTTATCCTTTTGATTCTCATCTGGCTCTTGCTCAGAGGGAAGAGATGTGACAGCACATAGGGTTCATGTGATTTTTAATGCTTTCACTCTCTGGGATCACTTCAAGCCTGTTTTCCTCCCCCAGCACCCCCTTTTTCCCTTCTTTGCACTGTTTTTGTGAAGCAATTCTGTCAATGAATTGCTGCTGCAGGAGAAAAAGCCATGCTGGTGCTCACTCTCTTGCAACTCCCCTGGGACTGCAGGCTTCTGCAAATCCTGCCTGACTCCAGTTCCACCTCACTTCAGCCCATGCTTCTTGACAAGAGCAATAAGAATGTGTTATCCTTTCAATCCAGGTATCTCCACATGCTGTCCACATACAAATGAAACTTTAAAGCACTTCTCTGGGATGAGTTGGTGTATAGGAAGTGCAGAAGATGAGGGAAATAATGGAGTAAATAACTAAGAGGGAAATATGAAGACTTTGAAGTCACTGGTTAGACTCTTTTTTCCTCTTTCTAACTCATTCCTGTGTGACCATGTACACATTGTAACTTCCTTGTGATGAAGTTTTCATTTCTTTAACAGGGAAGTAGCAATCCCTGCTTTCTGGGAATGGTGTGAGGTTAATTCTTCAACCATTGTGTGGTGCTTTCAGAAAGGTCACAACCAACAGTACCTGCAAGAGTCCAGGCCTCTGTGCTCTTCTGTTTTAGGCCTCAGCACAAAGAACCTCCTGAGAGGTTCATTATCTGTGGCTCTGGTGATACACATGCACTACCCATGTCTCATGGTAAAGAAGGCTGAAAAAAATAGTTTATTGTGTGAGTGTCTATACAAGGCTTGTATGAGCCTTCTAACATTTTCCATGCATAATATATGTGGTACCATTACTAAAATACAGGAACTTGCAGAAACACAAAAGAGGAATTTAAGAAGTGCTCCCTGACAGTAAAACTGGAATTCTTCTGCATTTGTGCAGGAGAACAAGAGAAGTGCAATAGAGAAATGATGAGCAATTACCAGCTCCAATATGTGGTAGGATGGTGTTGAAGTTTTTAATTTTATTTGAATGAAGATTTTCTCTGTGTTTTCTATAACTGAATTCAGTGGAATTGTTATTATGCCTTTGTCCTGGGGTGGTTAATGAGCCATCTCTCCACTGATGGGTGTATGTAGCTCTTGTCAGCAAGAACTATAATAATGTTTTGGTACCAACAGAGAAATAACTCCCTGTGCTTAACAGTACTTCTGAAGCAAAATGGAAAGGAGAAAGCCTTGCTATTTTGTTCCTCTTCTCCTTCTGGGAGGGAACTCACAGCAGCTCACTGTGGCTTAGTCAGTAAATCCCCAGCTGGGATTTGAAACTCATGACATCAGAGAACAAAGCATCTTTGCTGTGCTAATGTAGGCAGCAATGATGTGTCATCAGCTACCACGCACATGTTAGTGTATCATGAGGGTTCAGTGCTGTTTTGGTGACAAGGAGCAACCTTATACTTTGGTACTATGTAAACACTAACTCTATTCACCATCTCTCTCCTTGTGTAATAGTTCTCACATACAAAGTAGCAACATGCAAAAATCATTCTGCTGCTGAATGAATCACTTTGATTAGAGCATTTTTTAGTGCTCCTTATTTTTAAGTAGTGATAAAAGAAGCTCTTTTNTTTTTGTATGAAAGTCACAGGCTCAGGAAGAAAAAACAGGATTTGTATAAAGCAACAACAGGAATTCATCCATGCAGTGGGGTTCCTAGAAAGCAGAGGGTAAGAAGTAGCACCCAGAATATTTCTTTATGATATAACTAGTTTTTAAATGTCAGACAAATAGAGCACAAACATAGAAATTACTGCACAAGCTCATGTCACCAGCTGGCTTAGCTCTATTTTCCTTTCTTAAAGAGTACCCATCCACCACAAACTAAAAACTAATGGCCTTTAGTTTGCAACATCAAGAACCCCAGCCATTGCTCAGTACCTCCACATACTAAATGCCAAAATATGTACAAAGTTTTTATACGTGATTGCCTGGTGCCAGTTGCTCTGCAGGAACTCTGTGTTTGCACAGACTTGTCCTGTACAGTTTCCTGCTGCAAAGTGAGGATTCATCCCCTCTTGCAACAGGGTGGGAAACATCTGTGTGCAGCTCCCATGTGGTGGCTGATGCTGCATGGGAAATCCCCTGCCAGATGCAGAGTGCCTGCCTCTGTCAGAGCTGCTGAGTACCACATATGTGGAAAACATACCATGCTGTGCTGTGCCTGCATCTAGGTGTGGATAACCTGCCTGGAGGTTACCTTCCAGACACTCCTGATATCATCACCCTCAGTCACCTGTGATCCTTTTCCACCCTATCCCGGTGGTGTGGGGGTAGGGCCCTGCCTTGGGCTCAACCATAGGGTGCTAAAGCTGCGATTGCTGGGCCCCAGGTGACCAACTACTTTTTACAGTTATTTCTGCTCTCCATGGAAATGTGTTCACAAGTTTTTTGAAGGTGAATATGTCAGTGTATTTTCACAGCCTAGCTGACGTGTGGTTTATATTTTCTCTGTTATTGCTTCACATGCTTTATCTCATTTCTGCTCCCCTTCTCCCTTTCCCTATTGACTTTGGTAATTCAAAACAGACTGTAGGTAAAGATGGATTTATACCCTTCTAAAAATCTTCTTACATTTTTATTACAACTCAGAGTATTCTTGTTATTACCCCAGCTCTCCAGGAACATAATTAACTACTTGAGGGATTTTAAAAAGTCATGTCACAGTCATTATTCCAAGGGGTTTCAGCTTTATAACAGCAATTTTGACGGTAAAGATGAACTAAGTATCTGGCAAGATTTTAATAAACTAGGTAGTGAATCATAGCAGGAATGAATCTTCTTCTTCAAAGGTTGAAATGAGACCCAGGAAGCAAAGACAAACACACAGACACACAAAAAGTTAGAATCTTAGCTATTAATCCTTCTGGGAAATATCTCATAGAAAAGGTGAGGAAGTCACCCCATACATCCTTTTCAGAAACGTTATTATAGTGTATAGTAACATATAAGTGCAAACCTCACCTTTAAATAAAATAAACCCCAAAGTTAATCTTCTATTTCACACCAAATTATTGCCATTTATCCCCTTTCTTTGAGTACTTTATATGATTCAGAGAACAGCACAAAGCTCCATAATCATAAAATTTGGGGGCTGCAGGGTTACATATTATTAGCTTTCAATGACCCATTGCCCTGAAACAAACGACCGTCAATAAATAATATTAAAAGAAAACAATATTCAGTGGAGGTGATATTGACTCTGTTTCTTGGGAATGAATTTGCAATTGTCCTGAGAAGCAAAGGTTGTTCTGTTCTAGTTGGTTTTCTCTGGTTTGTTTTTAAACTATAAATCTCATAACATTTTCTGCCAGGGAGAGGAAGGGGAGGGAGAGAGATGGAAAGGGCATTGAGAGGTGCAGCTTAGTCTTCATGGCAGTCTGCTGAGTGACACTTGGGTAATATAACAAAGTGTCCAGTCTAAGAGCCTAATTAGTGTGGCATTGTGCAAATTAGAAGCAGCATTTTCTTTTTCCTTTAAATTGTATTTATGTGTGAAATTAAACAAAGAATTTACGGTAACATTTCTTCTAGTATTGCTAGTTTTCTTTCACAATTCTTAACCATTATTTAACTACACTTTTGCACTGAAGTATTTAAATATGTACATTCATTTTTTTCATTAAGAATCAATGACAGACATAGTGGTGTGACATTGTTATCTGAAACCTTAGGACTGCATTATTAAGAACTGCAATGCTCTGAGCTGTTCCTGTAGGGGCTGTAAAGAAACCTGTATTAAGCCCTATTGTGGCAACTGAGGACTTAACAGTTTCTGGAAAACAGCAGCAACTAAACTGTACTAATGCAGATACTCAGCAGTGAGAGAGAATACCACACTTAGTAGAAAGAGCTTGGATATCTTGCTGGGCAGTAAATGTTAGACATGAAAAATCATCCTTGAGAATGAAAAGGATTTTGCAGTTGAATTTTTGGGAGAAATCTGAAAAAGGGACTTTAATTAAAATCTGTGTGTTGAACAAAATGTATCAACATAATGGTACAATCCTCTTGGAACTTGACATAATCCAGTAGTGACAGTCATGAGGTCAAGGGTAAAAGCATGGTGTACAGGTGCCATAAGTAAATCTACAGCCTTTTGTGCCAAAGTTTCTAACACACTTTGAAACTGTGTTAACATGACAAAGCTATGGTTCATAACCAAAACATTTCATTTTTTATAAATACTCCCAAATATTACAAGAATCTATTTACAGAGACTAAAAAGCATAGAATTTACTTTGTGTCTTATGTACACTACATAGGTTTCATATTAAAAAGTAATTCACTCCAGATTTTCAAAATGACGCAGTTATCAGAGGATTTTTGTAGTGTCTTGTCTAGTGGTAGAATCTATTCAGTGGGTAGAAATATTCCCAAAGAAACTATTACAGTGGAATAATGTCCTGGAAAAGAAATAATCAGAGCCCATAGAACTGGGAAGAAGCCTGCAAATAAAAGTGTTTTAACAGTGATTGTTCCCAACAGAACTGTGAAGCCTGCCTGGTCATACCTTCTCTGGTATGACTCTAAGAGGCACAGATACTCATGAACTTGACTGGCAGCTAAGCAGCAGATTTCTGTACCTCTGAGGGAACTTAAGAAGCACAAACTGCAAAAAAGCACCCAGAGAGAAATTAAAGTGTGATTTACAAGCAGCAATAGCTTACAGGTTCAAAGGAGTCTGTATATCCAAGTAAATGCCAAACCCAGACATGGTGGGGAGGCACTGCTGTGGCTCAGACCTGCTTGCTTCAGCAACAGTAGGGAATATTAAAAAATGTTTGTTTGGGGGAAAAAAAAAAAGACAGATCAGGTCAAAAACATTTTTCATAACTAAATACACAATTTTAATCGGACTTGGCCTCCTTCAGTGGTTATATGTTAAAGCACTGAGTTGTCCTAAATTTTGTGTAAGCCACAGACTGAGGAGTACAGTTGTTTCCTTAGTGGTAAGTGACACCAGAGACAACATCGTGAGACCACAATCACCACTGATCATCCTGAGAGGCCAGTGTCTCATGCAGAGATCCTAGTGCTGGTATCGTAATAAACTGTTCCCATCTTGCATTCCAGACCAGCATGGGGTGCTGGCAAAAAGACCCTTACTGAAATCCACTTTTTTTTTCCAATTTCTGCCAGAAAAATTCACAGTGAATTAGTTGAAGCTTCTGAAAACCGTAGGGTGGACTATAGGTGTCATCAAAACTGCAAAGAGCTAAATCTCTTTGTACAACTGATGTCTGCTGCACCAGATAGTAAGCGGTGTTTTTTAAGAAGTTGCTGAGTGTTGCCCGGGATCAGCTGTAGCCTGGTGGAAGGGATTTGGAAGAAGTCTGAGAAACCAGAGAAGCTTCCCAAAATTAATATTTTTTCCACAGGACTTCTGAATTCTGAAGGTTTTAGAATTTCTCTCAGAAAGTCTCATAATAAACCAATGCAATGATGGCTCAGTGGCTTTTTGGAATAAAAAACTGCCTTTCACATTTTCCACTAGGCAGGCTTAAAAAAAGCAAAGTTTGTATGTGTGCAAGTAATAAATATTTTATAAGTGAACAATATCTAGGAACTGACATGGCCTCATTTCTCACTGTCTCAGAGGGCAATGACATGCAAATTCCTAGAAAAGCAATAGGAAAAAATGTCAGATTTGAATTTGGCTTACATCCTCCATGTAACAGAGTGCAGATAAGGATTTTGCTTAAAAACCTTAAAAAATTGTTGAGCTAAGAGGCACATCAGGCATTGATGATGCAGAGTGTAGGAAAAGCCTTGAAAATCCAAGTTCAGGTCAGTACCTAGTGCCAAACCCTTCCACAACCACGAGAGGCAGGCACGAGTTTTCCAAGTTCTTTTAAAAAATACCCCTATATACATAAAAGAGCACAGGAATTTTCCATGGGGGTGGGGAACAACAATAGAAAAGTGATGACCTTGGGATGGCGCCTAGAGACTGAACAGCTTGGCTATTGTAGGGAAACAGCTGACTTCTGCACAGGAAGCAATCACTGCTGATTAGAGACTCCAAACCCCTGCCTCTATTTTTTTTTCTGTCCCTTTTTTGTACATAAGGCAAAGCTCCTGAGGCCTCTTCAGACTCACGATTTCACCCCCTCACCTGCTACACCCGGGTGCGTGCGTCACGGGTTGATGGGGAGGGAGCAGGACGGGCAGGCAGAGACCTAGAGGGGCCATTCTGTTCCTGCACTGCAGCTCCCAAGGGACATGGGACTCAAGGGCACAGGGTCAGCCTAGAAGGCATTTTTGGAGTGAGATTCACTTCCATCCAGCAGTGAACTTGGGATCCAGCCTTCTGTTTCTCATTGACTCTGCAGGCTTGCTCCCAGGTATCCCCGTTTAAGAAGGAATTTTTATTTTTAGTGCTCTTAAGGTTGATTCCCCCTCCAGCCTTTTTAGTAGCAGTCAGGTTTTATGGATGAGTTAGAAGCTAAATGAATGCTAGATGGAACATCTATTGTCAGTTTGAGTATGAGCTCCTTAACAATAGCATGCTGTGTTGAAAAGCTTCAGTCTTTACTGACTCAGGGATAGGGATGCAGGGAACATAATGAAGCAGCACAAAACCAATGTCCTGGAGAGTAACAAAAATTGTAGGTTTAATTGCACAAAACACGATTTTGTTAAACTGAAAGTATAGAGGCAAAAAGACAAAAACAAACACCGCAGCCAGCTGGGAGGAGATCAGTAGGGAGGTGTTTGAAATGCTTGTGGAAGCAGGTAGGAAAATCAAGTCTTTCCAAAGGTACAGGGAGCACGCTGTGGAGGTGAAAGTAGAAAGACAGAAAGGCAGAGGACACTGAAATGTTGGTTGACGTTCCTTCCCTCACTTTCTTCCATTGCAGCAACCAGGGAGGGAGAGGCAGAGGGGACAGCAGAGCTGAAGATTTAAGTTAATTGTGTGGAAATACTGCAGAGGAGAGCAAGCCTTGCTCTGTAAGCTGCCTTGCTCTCTACTTCTTCCTGGGAGCTCTGGTCTGTGAGTCTGTGCTCCACAGCAGTGCCTGGGTGTTTTGGCTCATGTCTCAAGGAGGAATGCAAGTATGGTGAGGAATTTAAGCACCTACAGGCTTAACCAACAGCAAAGCTAAGGTTTTCCAGATTTTAATGTCAGATTTGTGTGCGTGTGGAGGCAGTTAGGGACTTAAGCTGCTTTAAATTCATAATATTTAGACTGTAGTCGTGCTGACATACTTTATCTAGTGACACCCACATTTGGTATTACACTACTTACTCACTGCCTTCCCAGCTCATGGTAACCAAGAAATGATGTGACTACTCTGTCCCACCGCAGTACTTTACAGATCTTTTATTACCTGACAGTCTCAGATGCCATGGCCAATTACTAAAGATGCAGTATTGTGGTAAGAAGTTGAGATCCATGTCAATTAAATGTGGTACTTAGCCACCGAATTTTACAAGATGGATTCAGACTGATATCAGCTAAAGGAAAGAAGAGACTAGGGGATGATAGCTCCTGTCTGATAGGACATTTCTTAAGGTACTGTTTTACTAAAGCTGTAGGCAGTTTTCTATGAAAAGTAAAGAAAGAATGCTAAGGGGTACTAGAGGTCACGATATTATGTTCTCTCTTCTACTACTGCTTTTCACACTTTAGATTTTTGTTTAATAAACTGGTCTCATTTGTGATGATTGTATGATTTAATTTCCACCATGCTTTAAAATATCACATTAAGTGAATGCAAGTAGAAGCAGCTGTTGAGTCCTGGCTAACTTGTGGGAGGATGGCTAAAGCTGGACCTGCATAAACAACAAAGCAACAACTGACTTTAAGAGGTTATAGTCCTCCATTGTCTCCCTTTAAATCACTGCCAGGACATCTCACTTTTACTCTGCTGACTCTCACTCTGTTTCAGGTACACTTTTAAGTAACAGTGTAAAGCTTTCTGGCACTCACATCTAGAAGAATGGATTTAGGATTTAGGCAGATGTCTCTTCAGAGATGCATTGTGAATAATAAAAAGTACGCCAAGTCTCTGTACAGAGTCAGGAATCAAAAGAACTACTATATTAACTATCTCTGAGATCTTCAGCTGTTCAATACAGAAGGCTTTCTTTTGAGGCTGGAATTTATTTCACCTAGCTTTAATTGTCTAAAGATTACAGGAATAGCCTCAGCCTAAAGCAGGATCCCTCTTCAATCAACTAGGATCAAAAGGAAAAATTCATCCTGTCCCAGTTCAGGTGCATCAGTTCATCCTGAACTTCCCTGTGTCAGGCATTAAGATTCCCGATGGTTCCCAAATGTCAGCCATGGAAAAAACCTGTTCACAAGATGTCACAGTGTAAATGACTGTATACATGTCTGCCTGGTAGTGGTTATCATGCTTGTTTGTTCCTCAGATGCTCAACTATTTAAGATGACTGCTGTGCTGAAGCTTTAAAGCTGCTTTTTGGGTAAGTTTTCTTAGGCAATGTTCTTGAATGGGTACTGTGTGCTTATACAGCATTACACAAAGAAAAGGCCTAACTTGACTGAAGTCTTTGGACACCATTATAATCCTCAGTATTATATCAAAATTCTTACAGGACATATTTTTTCCTAACATTTGATCTAAAATTTTCTTTGGTCAATGGGCTTAGTTGCTTTCCCCTTGCTACAATAAATTAATATTTTAATGAATTGACAGTCTCCTGGTTTCTTTAATGGGTATCCTGCTGCTTGTTGTTTAGCATACCCTGACCTGTCTCAGTAGGAAAAGAAAAAATTGCAGATCTTTTTAAACCATTTAATTCCATCCTTTTCTTGATTTTTTTTTCTTGTTATTTTATTTAGTGTGATTTTCCTTTCAGTCTCCCTCTGCCCTAAGTTCTGATTCCAATGGCTTTTCTCCAGCAGTATCATGGGGTAGGCAGCCTGCCTTCCTGCCTGCTTACTGTGCCCCTTGCCCCAGCTCGGCTCACCCTGCTGCTCTGAGCCCACGCAGCAAGCCTCACAATGTCTGGATCCAGACAGATAAGTGCTGAAGAGTAAAAAAAAGACATTCTTCTCCCTTTCAGACTGGATGGCACTTACCTATTGGAGGCAGATGGAATTAAGGATCTGGGTTTTTTTAGAGTGGTAGGTGGCACAGAGGGAATTCACCAGCAGCATTTCTGGATATGAAAATTTAAAAATAGATTTTGTTACCAAAGTGGACTGTGAGGGGATGATCTTTTTTTTAATAATTTCCTCCTCGCACACAACACACCACTCATCCTTGCATACACCCAATGAATTTTTGGTCTGGGATTTTCCTCCCTCTCCTCTATAAACCAATCAGGGTGACTAAGTAGTGGAGCTATCCACAGCTATCTAAACTTGCTTGTGATCCATGATCTAGACTCGGGCATAATACTCAATAATTAGTTTGTAAAAGACACGTTACTTCCAGTTCCTTCTTACAAATCTCATGTCACTGCAGTTTGAGCCTTCCTGAAATACTTCTGGTAGAGAGATCACATGCCTATCTCTTTCTAAGTACTTTGTAGCAGAAAAGGGTATTTATGAGAATATTTACTTCTTTGACATGACTACATTTTGTCCTTATAGTCCCATATTCAATCACATACTTGTCAACATGGCAGACTCATACAGTGCTCATTTGTACTTGCAACCAGCCTCAGCTCAGTTCTCCCTTGTGGTTAATTACAAGACTCCATGAACAACCAAAGTCCTGCAAAACCACACCCTAAAGCAGAAGACCAGTCTGTAGCCTTATGACAGGGAAAACATTGTTGGGCTGAGTTGCTTTCACTGTGTCTTAGTTCATGGCTGAAGTGACTTAATGACGATGTCCTTCTCAACTCTTCTTTCTTGTATCATCCAAACTCTGTCAAGCACAGTGGAAACATAGTGTTTAGCACTCAGCAGTCTCCTAGCAGTTGTAGTTGACCTTCATCTACAGTATTTCTCTCCAGAGCTTAAAATGTTTAGTGTTTGAAGTTTACGTGGCCTTTCCTTGGTGAAAGAAACTGAACAACAATCACCACAGCTAGAGGCAAAATGCTTTCAAACCCTTCTGTAAGAAGCATGCTATTCATATGGAGAGGGAAAGAGAAAGAGGAGGTAATTTGACAAGTCATCCATTTCCACCAGAAGCTCCTGAGGATACTGTTATTGCTCAGGACTGCTCTTTTCCGCAGTCCAGAATAATGCCTACCAGCCAGTACAACGTGTGCCTGCTGTAAGGTGCTGCCATCCGTCCCTCTGGAACAAACAGAGGAAATGCATCAGGAGGCCTCGGCTGCAGATGGAAAGCACATCACCGATCGGCGCTTACGCTGCGAGATCCCCCAGATGAAAGCCGATTTCAATGAGCATTGTGTTTCAAGGCCCACTTCCTCCGACTCTGGAAAGCTTAAGAAGGAACATCCCACTTGTGTCTACAGACACAAAGGGCTGCTGTGGCTTGGGAGATGTTATCGGCCTTCCCATGCCACAGCAGCAGCCTTCCAGTGGCGTCTCCCAAGAATTACTCATTGTTCCTGGGGAGGCTTGACTCCTCTGGGTGGGATCTCATGGCATCCAGTTCAGATGGAAGTAGGTGGTGCTGGGAGGCCAGCCAAGCTCATGACAAACTCTCTGGCTAAGGGGGAGCTCCTTCAGGAGCCCAAGCTGACAAAGTCCTTAGCAATCACAGCTGTGGATACTAATTCATAAAATGTGGCTCTTGTTGTTAGTAGGTACCATTTGGAGCAATCAAATTGCTGAATAGTAACGTGAACCTCAGCTCCTAGACTGAGTCTCAGAAAATGAGACATTCTTATTCTTCTTTGCCGAATTTCATGTTCACAGGCACTATTAATTTCTAAAACCTCTTTCCCATAGTTGGCAACATGGAGCTTGATCCCGACACAGCCACATTAAGTGAGGAAATAGGGAGCAATCCATGCTTTTAAAGACTTTCATTTGAATTCCAGAGCTTCTGGGAGACACAGATGATACTTAAAAGGCTCCAGTCAGGTTCAGTTTGTAGAAGCCTCCTGTAAGATGGATGCATACTCACATTATCCAAACCTCTTGTCGCTAAAATTAGAGCAGAGGTATAAAAAGAAGCTTCCCTGGGAGAATTCCTAGAACTGGTGCTTCCGGTGCCAATTGAAGATACTGGGAACAACAACCTTTCTCACAATGATTTGTCACTGTGTCTCCGAGATGGCACCTCAAAACACAAAAAAGGAAAGGGAAAAATGATCTGAACATTTCCGGATTTCAGCAAATCTTTGATTTGTAGTCTTGAAGGCTCACATTTGAACTGAGGAATTTATTGGTTGGGGTTTTTTTCCTCCCTGTCTCTTCTGTCATACCAGTAAATCCATCTCTGGCTTCAATTCCTTATCTCTCTCTTTTTTTTTTTTTTTTTTAGGAGGTCAGTGGAAGATAAACTAGTAAGAAAAAAAGCCTTCTGGCGATGATTTCTTGCATATAAATGAAAAAGATTGAAAACATATGTTTTGGAGAAGTATAGGAGAAAGGCAGCAGAGAAAGAAACAGATAGAGCCTTTCCAAAATGAAAACATTTAGTCTGCCTTCCAAGCAATGGAAATTCCAATTTTAGAAATTGTGCTACAGGCTTGTAACGTACAACATTGTTGGCTCTGGCACATGGAAAAAAGAAAAAAAAAAAAAAAGCAAGCTTTTGTAATTCTGTCCCTCTCACCAGAGGAATGATGTGAAGCCAGTCAAGCACATCAGGGGGGAAATTCTAATTTTCCACAGATAAAGCCTAAATGCATTCAGCTAATATTGGTTGTGCGTAACTCTGTCTTGTGCCTGTGCTGTAGAGGTGTATCATATCGTTGAGTAAAACATGAGCTTTTGAGGTTTCCATCAATGGCAACCCTGCAAGCTCCTGTTAGTTAGCATCCCAGCAATCAGCATGTAGGGAGTCTGGAGGACTAAGGACAGCATTTCATTGCATAGTTCTCCTAAAATAACACTGTTATTTTGTGTAGCATATGCCACAACTCCATGGCAACTCAGAATGGTGACAGTGATGATGAGTTATCTCCTGATAACCTCACTTGCCCCGTTTCTGGACAAAGTGTCACGCTAGTCAGCTGCCGGTGGCATATTGCCACCAGCCTCCACCAGACAGAAAGAGAGAGAGGTTTTGAAAGAACTGCTGACAAATAAGGCCAAATATATGCCTGGACTTTTTAGTTTAGTGGTTACCTCAGGAGTGCATTTGGCCTATGGCTATGTTTAAAGCACTTTCTCAAGGATGTGGTGCTGTTTCTGTAGAGGCAGGGATATGACTTGTGACATATGAGGACAGTAATCAGTGCAGATATATCCTCTGTGGATCCTGGACTGTGCTATATAGCTCACAGTTTCTTGTAGACCTCTTCAGGCACTGGAAGGCTGTTATAAGGTCTCCCCACAGACTTCTCCAGGCTGAGCCACCTTAACTCCCTCCGCTTGTCTTTGTAGGTGTGGTGCTCCAGCCCTCTGACCATTTTTATGGTCTTCCTTTGAACCTGCTTCATCAGATCCATGTCTTTCCTGTGCTGAGGGCTCCAGAGCTGGACGCAGTATTCCAGGTGAAGTCTCTGGAATACAGAGCAGAGTGGCAGAATCACCTCTTGATCTGCTGGCCACACATCTTTTGATGCAATCGGATGTGACTGGATGCAACTGGCCTTCTGGGATGCAAGTGCACATTTTTTGCTCATATCCAGCTTCTTGTTCACCAATACCCCCAAGTTCTTTACCACAGGTCTGCTTTCTCTCACCTCATCCACCAGCCTGTATTGATAATGAGGATTGTTCCCACCCATGTGCAGGACCCTGCACTCAGTCTTGTTGAACCTCAGGAGTTTCACCTGGGCCCACTTCTCCAGCTTGTCCAGGTCCCTCTGGATGACATCCCATCCCTCTGGTATACTGGCTGCACCATTCAGCTTGGTGTTGTCTACAAACTTGCTGATGGTTTGTATTGTCAGGTAAAATTATTGAAGAACAGTTTCTCACTGGTGTTCACTTAGGACAAAATCCATTTTGGGAGTGCATGAGTCCAGCATTTCTGCTCTGAAAGAAATGTTTTCAGCACAAGAAAGATAAGTGAACTGCTAACTACTTTTTTGCTGCTTCTTAATGGATATGCCTCAGTTTGCTCTGATCCTTGACCTTGGGCAATAACTTTCTTGACCATACATAAAGGAGTTGTCAGGATCTAGCAGTATGGATGTGAAAGATGTCTATCACATGCTCATTCTTCTAATCCAATCAATAAATCTCCCACCAGCTCTATTTGCTCAGCTTTACTCCCACCTGACTTGCTGTAATCATGCCACCATGATTTACCTGCAATCAGACTATACACCTTGTTCCAAGAGTTTCTGATATACGTAGTTTGCCACATGGACAGTCAAGGCTTTCCATTGTATTCTTAGAATACTGCAATGTTGCAAAGTCCAGTAGTTCCAACCACCACATTTAGCCTAAGGTTAATGTGTAAAAAAAAAACCTTTAATGCCAGGTTTTAAAACATACCAAAAAAACCCCTAAAAAACCATACTCTCTGTGGGGAGACCTTATAACATATAAAATACTAAATATAGCTCTGCAGGACATGAGGCTAATTCAGCCTGATACTTGAGGGCATGAAGTCATCAGCAGTGAGACCTGGAAAGAAGTGCTTCACTCCATGTGTGACAGCACCTAATTGGGTAAGGACAGCACATGTCATGTTTAGGTCCATTTGATCATCATGTACTACTTGTTACTACTCAGGCTGAATACCAGACAGGATTGACTAATAACTTCACTCAGTGGGCCAAATCTATGTTCTGAAATGATAGTTATTTTTAGGAATGCAAATCAGTACAGATAATGAATCAAATTAAGGCTTCTTGACTTTACCTCAGAAAATGTTCTCAACCTTTTTATTTCTACAGTAAAATCATCATAAAGTCCTATCTTCTTCTTTGATCAGTGTTGACATATTGAACCTCTACACCTTCCCTTTACATAACACATTTTTGTTATTTCTTGCACAGTCTAACACCAGAGCTCCCTCTTTGAACAGCTGTCCCTCTTCTTTGTCAATTCCCCTCCTAAAGCCTTTATCTTTCTTTATGTCTTAGGCAACATAAGCAGAACAGCTTAGCTGAGCATTAAACTCAAAAATTCTGTTCTTGGTTCTGAGCAAGCACAGGTCCTTTTTTGTACCTCATTTCCCTCATTTGTAAATACTACCGGCAGCAGCTTTTAGATTTAGTAATGATCAGAGCACTGTAAGAATCACATCCTACAGCATAATGCCAAGATTGGGGTCTCTCTGGCAGGACTATATTGTGAACTAAACAAAGTGGATCCTACCCAAAAAGGTCACAGAATGTCCTCCATCCATGTAGGTCCATTCCAGTGTTTCTAGAGCAGACTGACTCCATTCACACATTGTAGAAGGGCCTGGGTCTCTTTAGGTCTCATGGGCTACATCTCTGACTTGAAGACATAATGATTTAATGGGCACAAAATGGAACACAGGAAGTTCCATCTGAACATAAAGAAAAATTTCTTCACTTTGAGAGTGACAGAACACTGAAACAGGCTGTACAGATAGGTTATGGGATTTCCTTCTCTGGAGATATTCAGAACTTGCCTGGACATCATCCTGTACAACCTGTTCTAGGTGAACCTGCTTTAGCAGGGGGGTTGTTGTAGATGATCACTAGAGGTCCCTTCCAACCTCTGCCTTTCTGTGATTCTCCTTTTTGTATGTTTTTGGTTTGTTTGTTTGTTTGTTTTTTTTCAGTTCAAAGTGATTGAAATAATGACAGGGTTGCTTTGCAGCTCACCCAGTTAGTGGTTTTGTGTCTTGAAACTGAAGACATAAATGCCATGTCTTGTGGCTAGATGCCATGAGTCCTTGCAGGGGACAAAGACTACTGAAGGACTAGGTAAGGCAGGGGGAGACAACTATAAAAAGCATCCATACAAACTTATGAGACTGATCCATTGAGTGACTGCTGAAAATCTAGTTGCAGTGATCTGAACCAGACTCAGGTAACACATAAGCAATGTAGACACTTGTGCGTGTAGTGCTCAGGAGCTCCTCTTCCATTTAGAATATATCTCTTATACACAACAGTGTGCCAGAGGTCTAAAGGTAAAAACAAAGACTTACAGCAAAAAGCTCTCTAGGCTTATAGTCACAGTCATGTAGCAGAAACAAGCTCTAGAAAATCTCATCACCTCCAAGGTATACCTCTCTGTGGGAACAAGAAGGTAGACTTTCTCACAAAGCTGGAGGACCTGAAACACTGGGAATGCAGTCACTGAGTACCAGCGCCACTGTCTGAATCATGATTCATGTGGATCATGAGCAGTGGTCTTACAGCACCTTTATGAGGAGAAAAGCACAGCTGGCAGACATTCAGACTACCTGAAAAGTGTCTTCATTGATATGAATGGGGCCTCCACCACCCAGGGAGGTGGTGAAGGCCCCATCCCTGGAGACATTCAGGGTCAGGCTTGGTGGGCTCTGAGTAATTTGAACTAGTTAAAAATGTCCCTGCTCTTTGCAGGGGGCTTGGACTTTAAAGGTCCTTTCCAACCCAAACCATTCTATGGTACCGTGATTCTATATCCAAGTCATTCTTTATACGTCTAGTCAGGTTGTCAATGTGAAATGTTAAGAGGTGTCTGAGAAGAGTATAACTTTTTTTATGAATGAAATAATTTTTTAAAAGAAATTACAACTCTGACTTCCAGCATTAGTTGGAAGCATTCTGTATTTACTACTCTTAGTGCAGTTGTTGTTTGCTTTTCACAAGTGTGTGGAAGCTCTAGGCTTGGACTGTAATGGTAGGCCATGTACAAACACAACAAACTTAAGACTCCTCCAAATATTGATGAATTATGGTCTAAGGAATCTGTGTGTTTGAGAGGAAACTAATAGAGGGGAGAGGAAAATATCATTACTGGCAGGAAATGTTTACAGGTACATACCTTCATGCATGTGTATATTCATTTTTTACTGGTTTAGTTAAAGGAAAAGCAGAAGAGGATCAGCTGTGACTGCAATTTAGGAGTTCCAGCACTCAATCAGATCAGTGTAATCTGATGGTTTTTGTACTCTGTACTGGCTAATAAAGGCCCTTTGCCATCTGCACATTGCTCTAACTTTTAGGACTGATAGAAGGTGGCATGACATTATGCGTACTAGCCCTTCAGAGTCTGTTTTGCTGCTGGTGCAACCATCAGTGAGGGATATCTGCCAGATGTTTTATTCTTATGGAAGTGCAAGATGGTAATTTGGCTTCATATAGCACAACTCATTTTGATTGAAGTGATGCCATCTGTTGCACTATAGTGATTAACGCTATCAATGCACAGATATTAATAAATACAATTAAGATTCAGAAATCTGGAGTGAGTTTTCTATACCACAATTATTAGGCTGTCTTGAGCTTGAGAGCCAGATGTGACATCGTGTTTCTAAATTTAGATTTTTGAATGATCTTCTCAAAACACAATATGCTAACATTTTAAATAAGAAGTGTGAAGCTAAAACATGCAAGCTGATATAGGAACAAAGAGTTCAAAATATGGAAAGACCTCAACTTCTCAGGTTTCTGAAGAAGCACTGAGTGTGATGGGAAAGGCAAATAAAGCTCTGAAAGACTCTAGGTTTTCAAATTGTTCCCAAAGTTGAGTTGTTGCAAGAAGATAGAAGTCTGCTTTGCTCTTGTGGTTTGTGCTGGAAAGTGTATAACTGTCAGTAAGAAATGTGACCTAGTGAAGTGCTGCAGTATTTACACACCAGAAAGAATCTGCTACCAAATGGAACAGATGTGGTTTCCAGGGTTATGGGAAGAAGATGAAAACAAGATGAAAAGTTATATTGGTGAAATTACTGGAAATTGGTTAATTACAGGAGTTGTGGAAGGTGATTTTATATGAGAACTCATATTAATTTACTTGTGTGTTGGAACTGTGTGTTTCCAAATGGATGAATACTTTTTTTTAAAAAAAAAATCTTGTCTTTATTCCAGTTAAGCTGAGTGTACTGTAGCAGCTCATATTATTTTTCATGTAAGCTCATCCAGTTCTTGGTAAGCCCAAGGGGGTACTTCATTACACTGTAAGAGAACATAAAGATTGTTCAGAGTATTAACCTAAGTTTATTTCAAGAGTGAGTAACTTCACTTAAAAAAAAAAAAGGAAAAAAAAAGCAGTTAGTAACACTTCAGGAATTGTTTAGAAAAGGTTCCTGCTAAAAAGATTACATCCTTTAACTTGCTAAAAGATTTCAAATGTTGAAAGATTCAGATAATTTCTGAATTCTTATAATTTTTAAAGAACTGGTTTCCGTTAAAAAAATACAACAAGCAAAACCCCAACCAAACCACACCTCTAATGTATTGTGTTTGAAAAAGACTACAAAAGTGCATCATTCTGATTTCTTCTTGCCCATAAGCACTCTGTTTCCATATCAGTTTTGCTTCTTACAGAGTTGCAAAGGTCCTGGAGAAATCCAAGTGAATTATTTTACCTTCTACAGAGCAGGAAACACACTGGAAAAATACCAGTGGCAATACCCATTGTCCACTGTCCAGTCCCTTCTTACTTCTGCACAGAGGAAGGGGGTCACTACAGAAAAGTAAAGCTTTAAAATTCATGACCTTACCTTAAAATGGCTATGCTGGAGAGATCACTCTACCTTGTCCAGTCCCTTTTGTAACCATTAATACCAGGGTCAAGTACGTTTCAAGTGGTCCCTTAAGTTCACAACTGCATTGTGTTGCCAGACTGTCACAGAGCAGCAGGAGTAAACGGATAAATTGGATTTCAGTCCATTGGACTCAAAGGAGAGTTGGACAGAGTCCATCCTCATAATGCTTGCATTTTAAGTGGGGTATCTGCTTCAATAAACAATGTGCTGTGTTTGCTAAATAGGTCAGATTTCAGCTCAGGTGTCCTGGCAAAAGTGCGGTCTGAATTCAGCCCCAACCGGGGTGGGAGGACTCCAGCACAGAGACTGGGTTTTGGTTTGAATACACAGTTTCTGCAAGAGATGAGAACTCTTCACTTCATCACAACAGTGATGGTGGTTCTGGTCCAAAGGTCACTGAGGCTGATGGAAGAGCTCCAGCTGAATTCAGTAGCCCTGGAGCAGGATAATGTGTAATTTACACTTGTCTCTTTTTTTTCTTAAAAAACTTAGATATCCATTTTCCTGTATATAGCCACACCTCTCTTATTTCTTGTTTGCATTTGACAAATATTTAAGAGCCACTCATGGGCTGGGCAAGAGTGAGACAAAGGGGAAGTGACCAGAGTTATTAGTCAGCTTGGGGATATTTCCTGAGAAATCCTAGGGTGAAAAAACCCAAACAATTCTTATTTGTTGTTCCATAGTTCTGAGCTGTTGCCATTGAGATGAAATATTTGCCTTATATTGCTAAATAAAAAGATCTTTAGAAAGATTTGCAAAAGTATGCTTTTTAGTCACTGTTCTGTGAACTCTGAACATGATAAATGCTAGCTTCTATTTGTTTGTATTAAAAAGTAGAACCTTTTACTCCAAAAGGACTTGTACATGTAGAAAAAACTGTTAAAACTGATAAAAAACTCTTAAAACTGTTCCACTGGTTTCTTCCTCACCTAGAATGTCTCTCCTTGAACAAACTTAGAATTTTTCCACAGACTTTTTAATCTGCAAAAGTGCTGTTTCTAGGCCTGGAAATTGCTGCTTTTGTTGTTAGAATTAATCAAAGATAATATAAAGATGATTTTCCTTTTACTAAATGTGATGAAGAACAGGTAAATAATATATTATTGAAAGATTACTGCTATCATGTTGTATACCAGCCAATTAATGTACAAATTTATGACATATTAAACAAAATGTCAAAAATGGTGATTCAGAGAACACAAACACATATGAAACTCAGAAAATCTGTCTCATTGTGAAAGTCAATTATTTCCTACATCTTAAGGAAGCGGATGTCCAGAAATAACGTCTTTTTCTTCGCTGTAACTCTTAGCTCTCTATGAATGAACATTTTGTCACTGTCTTACCATGATGTTAGTATTACCCAAAGGTAAGGAAAGATGATTAAATAGGCAGATGTAAAATTGAAGTGCCGGGTACACCCTTTTTCTTAGTTATTTTGTAAGTTGTAGTGCTACTACCTAGTCACATAGCAACTCCTTATTGACCAATGTCCATGTGCAGGTTCACCATGCTGTCTGTGTTGTAGTCTTTCAGGGTTTGGTTTGTTCCAGTGGAAGCTTTGGCTTCCTCTGCCCTATACTTAAATGCCATGCTCCCATGGTGCAAAATCTGCATGCAGTCTTGCAAGGAGGACTCTTGAGTGTGGAGGACCATGCTCTTACTTCAAGATCCAGGAATTTTTCTACAATTTTTGTTGTTGTTGTTTATTGATTAAACTTCCTGGTGTTTTGCCAAGAGGCAAATTTTCTACCCTCACCTCCTTGGTTTTAGAGGATTATGTTTTGCTGGGCAAGTAAAGAACCAGAGGTGTAAAACTGAAACTATGGTCAGAGACTCTGTCTTCATCCCTTCTCGTTGGGATTGGTTGAAACGTGGGTTGATGGTCACAAGAGACCTGTGAGTAGAATACTGTAGGATCCAGGGAAAATGGGGTAGATGGAATAAAAAGCTTTCTTTCAGATTCAGATGGGGTTTTTTGCCCCTTGATAGTAGTTCCATTTTCCAACTAAAGAGTGTGACTTGGCATAGGTAAGATGGAGTACGCTGTTAGTTACTTTGATCCCTCCTAACTCCTGAGGTTTTATCCAGATTTGTGACAAGGAGAAACAGAGCCTGCTGCTATCAAGGGGAGTTGCCCTTTATTAAAGATGAAAAAACAGGATTTCACAAAATAAGGGGTTTACTTCTGTTCCTGAAACAATCCTTTCTTTGTGGTGGTTGAGAAAATTTGTTGCCAAGATATTGTTTTTCTTTATATACATAAGAAATCTTTCAGACACTAGGTAATCTGATCCTTGGATAACAAAAAGCCAGATTTAGTTTCCATTAAAGCAAAGGCAGACTTTCCTCTGACAACATTTAGCTCTGAGCAAAAATGCTACCATTTGCACAATTCTTCCAATTTCTGAAAGAAATCAGAAATGCTTTTCTGACATAGAGAACTAATTTTGTACTAAAAGAGCACTCTTAAGAGATTGAGATTGCTTTTGCTTTTAAGGTGATTTCCTCAAACAGGTGAGCATTTTGACCACCTTCTGTCCTTACCTTCTAACATATGTGTATTTTTAGCATGGTTTGAAAAAAAAAAAATGTTTGCAATGAGAAGCAATTTCTAATTATATTTAACATTTGTGGCAGTTTAATGGACAGTACAGTCTCTTATAACATTCTTGTTTAAGTGCCACTAAGTGAATACACATGGGTACGCCTTTCACAGGCAGAACTGCAGTCATCCATCAACAGTTGTTCAATGAGGAGGGAATAGAGCTTTTTTTTGAGTGTAGCTATTTCATTTTTAAGCTTTTTTTCCTTTTCCCAATCAAATGAAAACACATTTCAAAATCTACGTCTGTTTTCTTGTTATTCCCACTGGCAGGCTTAGCACTGAATAATTCAGCAGACTGAGTAGACTATGCCAAGTATAACCCAAAATCCCCAGACTTAAAAAACTCAATTTCAAGTTTCTTACTTTAAGCAGTACATTTAATAAATTATGTATTTTTCCTTCTAATATGCATTTTCCAGTGGATTGCAAATAGCTGAGACACAATCCCCTGATGCTATTCATTTTCATATTAAAGAAAGAAAAAAAAAGATGAACATGGTATAAATATTCCCCTAACCAAAAGCCTTAGTGTTTTGGGTTTCTTTTTTTTTTTTTTCATTGAAACTAACCCTGAGAAAATGTGGCCATACAGAAAAATTATTCTCAGTTCCTGTAATCTTCACTAGTTACTATTGCATGAAGAATTGAGAGGTAAACATCTAATTAAATGTGTAATCATCTCTTTGTGTAATTTTCCAAAGATGTAATTTATTCTAAATTTACTAAGAAAAGTACAGAAGAAGGAATAATCAGCACAGCCTGGTGATTAGGTATGTGTCCTCTGGCACATAGCCTGATGTATTTTAGACAAAAGTGGATCTGAGCTGCACATTTTTGATGCAGATCTTGACTGATTATAAACTCTCCAAAACTCAGGGTGTTGGCGTAGATTGCTGGCAGAGCCCAGCAGAAAGGGTACAGCTGTGCCCTGCATCCTTACATCTGTCGACACTCGTGGTATTTCAGACTGAATTTTAGCCTCATCACGCTCTCGCTGATACATAGTACAGAAAGCAATTGAGATGTTGGAAAATCTAAGTGATTGTGAAGCTTCAGGGCTTGTTAAAGCTGTTTGTTATCTTCCTTAGAAGAAGCACGCATGGGAAAAAAAAAAAAACATAAAGAGCTACTATGACCTCTTCTTACCTCTCAGCCTCTCCCTCTGGAAAAGAAGAGTGAAGAAATGTGCAAGTGCCTGTGTTAGTAACAGGCACGTGTCCTTGTAGGTGGATCAATTAATTTCCATTAGTGTCACAAATGGAAGCAGAACAGTGATCTAATCTACTAAGGCTTTTATCAGACAGCTTTCCTTAGTCTCCTCCACTGAGCTGCCTGCTTTAGTCCCTTGACAAATTAACCTTGAAGGTATAACATGAATTTCTAGACCCTACCCAGTGTCTGCAAAGGTGTTGTTTTTCATTTTTAAATGCTGTAACAATTGGAGTCAAGAACAACAACATTTTGACATCACTAAGTAAATAACACATTATTCTTCCTTAGCATGATCTTCAGATAAGCAAGGACATGATTATTATGCTGAGTTTTTTGTGGCCATATCTACAAAATGAGTAGAAATTGTAACAGCTGGCTTCACATTCCTGTAGTCAGCCTACAAAAGGTTGTCTCCCTTATTCTGAGCATTGCTTACCTCCAGGACACAGAAAGGCTACTGACAAGGCAAAATACTACACTGCATGTACCTCCCAAATCTCTCTGATGAGAAGTGACCTCTGGTCACATTACTAGGACCAGCAGTAGAGGAGACACCTCTTGACATGACAAAAGATTGTTGTCTTGCCAAGTGGGAGCAAAGGTTTTTGAATCTGTCTGTGGAGGGAATGTGATTGGAAAGGTCCCTTTAGCAAAGGGAAAAGGAAATTAGGAACAGCAGAAACAAGAGAAACTTGGAAGGTCTCTGAAAGGGAAACATTCTCTAGGCAAAAAAGCAAGAGCAAAGCCTGTGTTATATCATCTCTTTGACATATTAGGTGGACATGGCATCTGGAAACATGTTGTAGGAATTTGAACAAAAGCTCTAATTTTCCCTGAAAGGCATTTTTATGTTAGAAAGGACTCTTACTTTCAGTTTATTCCACAGCAGTAACAATTGCAGCTTCGTCTCATCTGAAGAAAATAAAAAGAAAATTCTTCATTGTCCCTTACTATCTTTCAGGTACCTTTGAGAAATACTTTATGTGGCAATGGGAATAAGTGGCCACTTTTCTGAGAAGAGCCACTTCAGTTAACTCAGATGATTCAGTCCTGTGGAGCATTATGAAATACAAAAGAAATCTTTTCATCCAGCACAACCATTATAATTTGTTGCTTGCTTGGAAATAGCTGCTATCTTTCTTAAACCAGCTTTGTAGTATCATAAGATCTACTATGATTTCTCAAGAAACATTTTTTTTTAAGAGCATATAAACTGAAAAACAAAAGACTGTATGAAGCCCATTTTGGAGGAAGAAACTCTAGGCCTTGAATAGCAAATAAAGGGATCAAAAAGGCAATGATCAGAAATTATCGAGGTTTTCCCCACATGCATACAGTCATATTGGTCACTGTTCCATAAGTCAGTCTCTCCCTGTTTTCTTCCTCTGTCACTTGTTAAGTCTCAAACAACTACTGAACCAAGTCCCCATCTTGTTCCAGAGAAGCTGGCTGGTACAGAGCCATGTGGATGCTGTTCTGAGCAGAGCCTCCCCTCATGGGCCTTTGATGTAGGTCACTCTACCAGGGCAGGGTAAGGTGTCTATGAGGCTTATAAATTCTGATTGGACTTGTGATCTGCAGCTCCTTCTTCTCAACATGTGTTTCTTGCTTTCACAACCAGTTAACGCATAAAAAAAAAAAGAAAATGATTTCTTCCCCAGGGTCCTCTACTGTTCAGATATAGTATTAAATGCAAATATATGTTAATATACCTGCTTCACTGAACAATATATGAAAAGTGAGTATAAATAAAACCATATGCATCTTCATCTCTGAAGGGCTTTTTAGTTAATTTCTTTGTCTAGGCCTTGAGATTAAATAGAGCTCTTTCAATTAAGGAAACAAACTGCAGCAAAAGAATCCACTGCAACTGAGTCAGCTCTAGTTACTTGATCATAAATGGTTAAAAAGGAAATAAGCAAGGTGAAAAGGGGAAGAAAAGCAAGCAGAGAATGTGCTGCTTTGCTGGCTTTCTTTTTTTTTTTTTTTTTGCTATCTTCAGAGCTGTAAGAAACCCCCCAGGAAACTGCTGTGCTCAGAGCAAGAGCCTCTGTTGTTAGACCTACAATCACTTACTTGAATAGATGTCTTTCAAATTCAGAGAGCAGCCCAGATAATGAACAGTGATGACTATATACAATTAGCTCTCAGGACTTGCTGAATGTTGCTATGAGGTCTGAATATGCAGGTGCAGATGAGCCACAATCACACTTGGATTTCCCCAAGGAGAGGATTTGATGTGGCCTTTAAAACCCTCTCCATCAATGCTGCTACCATTCAGCACTTCTTTCCATCTGCTTCAGAGCCAGTGAGAAATTGCAGCAGTGGGGAAAGCTTCTGTCTTTGCCTGGTCCCTGGACATGAGCCAGAGTGCACACCCTGATCTGCAATGTCCAGCATGGAGACATCTTCCCCCTGAGAAGAGGCAGTCCCTCCTACCTGGCCTTCATGAGACCTGTGCCTGCTCTTGGAGCTCCTGTGCCCACACCAGTCATGCTGGGAAACTGGCACCATGAAAGAGCTGCGGGTGTCTGAGTGGGTACTCAAAAGGCCAAGGATTGCAAGACTTCCCTGAGACAATGAAAGAATGAAACATGAGTGCCCATCACCAGACCCTTGGCTACCACAGCTCACACTGATTGGAAACCTGGAAGAAGCTAGAGTGTAAAACAGCCTAATAAAAGTCATCACTAAGTTATAGTTAATATATTACTGGTCAGAGAAAGATGTGCAAATAATTTAAATCCAATGGAAAGAAAAAAGTAAAAATTATAATTTGACACTCTCAAGTCCACAGCTTGAGGGGAGCAAGGAAAGATGGGAGAAGGTAGAAGGCTGGGAAGGAAGGGGATGGAGAGGCCTTAACCTGCATAAGCACTGTGTAGCATGAAAACTGCCACAGATGATGCAGGGTCTTCTCCCAGAAAGAAAAAAAAATGGTTTTAACTCACAAACAGCTTGAAAGAAATAACTCTTCAGGAAGTGGCAGGAAAAAAAATAAAAGGGTAAACAGGAGGAAATCAGGAGGAGGTGGGCAAAGGGAGTACATTCCTAAACCATGTGAGAAGGAGCAGTGTGTCCACCAGTACAGGGAACAGCACATGCATGGGGCACAGATACTGCAAAGGGAAAAACCGCTCCCCAGGACAAGTGTTGGAGATGTCAGCAGGCATGTTGACAGGCAATTGGAGAAGAGCCAGTGCTTATTTTCCCTGTTAAGACTACTGTGACATTGTCACACTTCGATTTCCTTTCTGAACGTTTGCATCTGTTTGTTTTCTCCTCCTGTGTGCCAAGTGTATAGTGACATTTTGCACAACACTGTCGTCCACAAGGAAAATGCTGAAGAGTCTCATGCAGAGCCTAGGCTCAGCCCTGCCACATACAGAGGAGCTGGCACCTGAGTCACAGCAATTATGGGACTCTCAGCTCAGGAGAGTCACTTTTCTCAACAAAAGCATAATAACATCAGGTTTCATAGTGTGATGGCAATGGTAACCCAGCTGTTTCAGGACCTACTTGAAACATTTATGTGTTTCATAAAACAACCAGGCAAAAAACAAGCTTGAAGACTAGTCAATTCACCAGAAGTCTGTTACTGTTGCTCATTCCACTAACTGGATGACTGAAAAATGACTGCAAATTTACTAAAAATCCTAGTCTTTATTCAAAATGACTGATTTTGCTTGCAACTCGTCCAGATATTCTGAGAATAAGAAATTTCATTGGGACCATTTCTGCAATGGTTACTTGTATGAAACATATTAGTTTCTCCTCTTACACAGTGAATTAGACTGAAATAATAGCCAAAAACAACTAAAAGTCATATCAAAAGCCTTCTTTCTCAGCTTAGACTACCCCTGAATTTGACTTCACACACTGAAGGAATTGTTCTCCTATGCTAGGTCTGTAATCTGTGGCAGCAGTGTACTGAATTTCTCCTTAATTTTCTGTCACACTGGGAAGGTTGGGACCAATAAAAGACTGGGGGCAGGAAAAAAATGGGAGAAGAGGTGTCTCTGACATACGTCATTCTGCTTCAATAGAGGTGAAAGTACAAAATACCAAACCACTCTTTACTCTAGCTTTTAGGGAAGAAGAAAAGCCCCTCACAGATGTCTTTCTTCTAATTAAGGGAGCACAGGCGGAAGGGGTTGTGTGTCCCCTGTGCTTTCTGCAGCCATTTCCCCAGCCCCACTCCACCACCCTTCTGCTCCAGTCCTCCTCCTCGGCAATTAGGTGAGATAAAAAGTTTACCTTGCAAAAGGCCATGTACTTTTGCAACATGCAGAAGCTTTTCTGCTGTTCAGCAGTGGGCCAGACATATGGCTTTGTGTCATGAACTTTCTTGTTATATTGCGATGGGTAAAAAGCCAAGAAATTCTAAGAATATGACTGAGGAAAGGACTTAGATAGTATTCAAGTATGTATTATTAAAGGAAATACTTAGGTAAATGTTTAAGTACACATGAGAACTCCAGCTCACCTCCTGTCAAATCCTGAAAGTATCTAAGCTCCCTAATAGTCTCAATAGTCTGATTTCCGAAGGAAGTAAATTCATGAGATTGCATCGTCTGCCTCCTCATGATAGTTTTTGAACCCTTGGGCTGATTCACATCATGTTTGGAAGATGTCTGAAGTCTGGTGTTAATGGGCTTCAAAAAAAGTTGAATGTAGTGTAGTACCCAAGTCCAGCTGAAAGCCAGAATCAAGGGGCCAAGATATCTAAAACAACTGCAATGATTTTGCAGTTAACACTAGATTATGTGTAAATCCCACCTCTCCATTGCAATCTCTGCTCAGCTAAATTCCACTCTGTCTATTCTTCCACCATCTCCTCTGGTGATGATACAGCCTCCCAAATATTTCCCAGAGTATATCTCACACACAGAGAGATGATAGAACACCTTCTGTCTTCTCTTTCTTCAAAATATGTGGCCAAATGAGGACCAGTACCCTAGTGCACATTTAATCACATTAGCTTACTATCACATTTGTCCAGTAAGTGATAGACTGGCAGGGATGTATTTTAGGAAGAGGTTTGGTTGCCAGCTTTCAAGATAGCAGCTCAACAAAACTAAGAAATTCCTAACAGACTCTAGAAAACAGGTCTGTTTGCTGACTGCCTTGAATGCCATTTTGAGGTGGTCATTTGTCCCTTGTGCTGTCCAGTGAATATAGGATTCTGACATTGAACTCTGCACTGCAAGGTGGGCACCTAAAAGCTACGTATTGCAGCACCTAAAGGACATGCCAATATGTCACTGTCCTGTAGACAAGTAGCTGTATCTGCTATTGGAGGCAGCCCTCAGTTGCTGCATGAACTGTCTTGATGGTCAGAAATATTTTTGAGGGCTTCCCCAGAACTGACAGAGACCAAGGGCAATACTGCAGACAGGCCATTACATCAAATAATGTAAAGCTGAAGTAACTAAGAGAATCAGAAGGCAGCACTTCAGCTAGTATATATTCCTATAGTCCTACTGGTTCTTTAACAGAATTTTGACAGGCTTAATGTCATCTGAAAAGAGAATCCTGTTGCTTGGTGATGTAGAAGTGGTCAATGCCCAATTGTCTTCATATTCTCGGTAGAGAGGTCAGGAAAAGCTCTTGAAGCCTGGCTTTGAAATTTTTACAGTGGTGTTCTGGAAAGTGGCAACTTCATTACTGATCAATGTTGGCTTATCATGATACACATAGAGTGCTATGTAGGTATGCATGTTTTTATATATTTATATGCATACATACAATACACACTATACCTTTGTATGTATATTAAGCATACAGACAGCTTTAAATATAGACTTTTACGTGTTCTTTTTATAAATGAAGCCATAAATTGCATATTTCCAGGCTCTGCATCCTGCTCTGACATTAAGGTCAGAGACGGCTTCAAAAATGTGCAAAGTGAATTAAGAATTTTCCCAGACAGATTAGGTACGTACTTAAGTTTTATAAACCTAGTCTTAACCCTCTTTTCCAAATCTCCTTTTCTAGGAACTCCATTAAAGCATGAAGAACAATGGATTGATTATAGCTGCTATAACACAAACAGCTGTGTTATGTCCTGGTATCATGCTGTTGCTTTCAGTGAGCTCTAGAAGGGAGAATGATGCAGAAGCTTAGGCTGAAATTTTTGTCAGATGTTTAGAAGGATGCCTCTAATTACATTCACTCATCTGCCACAAAACCATTTGTATGGTGTGATTATAAAAAAAATAAAGCCTGATCTCCAAGTCTGGAAGGCTGTGTGCTCTGGTAGAGAACCGAGGCTACCTGCTGTGTGGAAAAGCAGGAAGCTGTGTACATTTGTCAGTGTTAAGACTTTTCTGTGTCATCTCCTTCATAGTGAAAACCCTGAAGTGCTAATTTTCTGAGGTCCTCCAGAAAGGCAAGTGTGGCCATGCTGACATTTTGGCTTGTGTTTCTGCATAGATAACCTGCTTGTTCCCTGACTATACTTTTTACATCGTGGTGGACTAGGTACAAAAGAGGAAACTGATTTACTGATTCCCTCCTATGGCATAGAATTACAGACTAAAGCAGGCAGAGTCTGTAACACCCTAGGAAGGCCTTCCTGCACACACTGGCGTTACCTTTGCCTAGGTAAGCAAATGCCCAGATATACTGGAAATGGATTAAGATTTGCTTAAAAAAAATGGCTTATTTTCAAAGGGTGTGGGTAACTGAGATAAATGCTGTTTGAACAGAACTGCAATTTGCCAAGCATGACTGTTTGTTTGTATTTTTTCATTCTGTTTTGCTGTTCCTGTACTTCTGAATTCTCTGTGGTGTAGTAAGCTATGGCTACACTGTTGGAGAAAGAGACACAGAAAGGCTATGGATGCACGGCTGTCTGAACTCTGTGCTATCATGACTATTTTTCAGTTGTTTTGCAGGTTAAAGAGCTTCAATACAAAGATCATTCCAAAGTCTTGTGATGGCACCACTGTCTCCGCTGTCAGTGCAACACTATGTACTAGTCAGGGAATGCTTTCAGGTTTTGGTCCTAAACGGAGCAGAACTGATCCTCTGAGGGAACGACTAAGAAATGAAAGCAGACATGATGTAGCAGCAGTAGGCAAAGATTTCATTATCTGTATGCAATTAAATGGTAGAATGATTGCCATAGGAAAAAAATCAGCTGCATATCCAGTTGCTCATATCTGAATTTTGCATGCAATTTCCCAATGATGTATAACTCTCCACACCTTCAAAATCACTTTTCTCTCCTGTATATATTCAATAGGAATTTGGACACAAGTGTCTCTTTGTCATTTGATCTAGCCATTCTCACGACCTGCAAAAGTGCAAACAAATGAAGACATATGAAATTAGTGATACACACACCACAGCCTGAGCAAAGACTAGTTTCAATAACTCATCTGTTCTGGAACCATGGTAACAATATTATACAGCTTACCTTAGAGACAGGCTGCATAATCTGGTCATCTGTTGTGATGGTGTTATAAAATTCATGGTATTTTCATTTCATACCATTTCTAGTTGGTTTCTTGACCATATAATCACCAGTATTCTTTATACAGTTGACTAGGACATACACCTCCCCATTTGCACTTGGTTAATTCTAAGAATTTGAACCTCTGTTTAGTGCCACTCTATCTCTGGCTAGATTTTTTCCATTCTGTAATGAGTACTTGTGGTGGCAGTGACTGCTAACAAGCATACTCATCTATTTTTTGATTAAGGGGTTTGCAAAGGATTATGCTCATGCTATGAAAAAATACGACCATTTCAGATTTTATTTCTAGTCCCAGTTGGATAAAATAACATTTCAGAATGGTCCACAAAATATCAAAATTGCCTTATAAAATTTCTGTGTTAGAATATTTCATTTTGACTCCTTGTTTCTACACAAGTCTATCAGATGCTTTGCATGTATGTTTATGCATTTTTAGAGAGTCCAACAGTTTCCTGTGAAATATTCACAGATTCCTGTGAAATATTTTTTTATTTCACTGAATCATGGTTTTCCATCAGGCTAGATTTCTGCCAGAAAATTTTCAACAAGTTTAACTTTTAGTTCCCAAACAATGGGAACAATATCAATGTTTATTCAACATTCCACACATCCCTTTTTTTTTTTTATATATATATATATAAAAATTACATTATTTTTCTTAATCTAGTGCTTGGTTATGATTTAGGATGTTTTTCTAGTTGACATGGCTTATCAAATCAAATATTATGAAAAATATGTTGTTTGAACTAGTCTGTACCTTTGAATTTCTAATCCTATTAGTTAATGAGTGCACTGCACTTTCTCTAAGTCTCTCATTCTTTGTTTGGAAGGAAGGCAACAGAACTACTTTTTGGAAGGATTAGAAATTCATCTCATAAGTGCATATGCTTGTCAGTTAATTACCTGTTGATTCCAACAAGATCAGGTTCTAGCATTATTTAGTCAGGGGGCTATGTAGTACAGTTAACAGGACATAAGAAAATATATTCCTACTGTTCTGTGGTCTTTTATTTGTCCAACCTTTGCTTTCAAGTATTTTCCAATGCAAGTCATAGCTGTTATGTAAAGACTAAACTTGGCACCTTGCTAAATAGGTTGGGGTTTGTTTTTTCATTTCCTGGTCCTGCACTGTAATTTATAATTGAATCACGGGAATGTTTGCCAAACAGTGGTCACACGGAGAAGATTTGAGTGATTCAGATGATCTTTGGGTCTGAGAGGTTCTCAGAGATGTTGTTGAACTGTCTGTGCAAGCGTGACTAAAAGAGTTAAGCCTTCCACTGTTGTAATTCCTCCTCCTGAAAGATGGACATACAGGGTGTCTCTTGCTTCCCCTGGGATGACTTTTTTCCTTACAAGCTGAAAGTTTCAGAGTTTCATCCCTGAAGTGCACATTGTCCTCCCATGCAGCACCACTATTGGGTCAGCACAAGATATGCTGGGAAGGAGTGCAAGGGCTGGAGAGGAGCACACCCTCGGAGCCTGCAGTGCTGAGCCTTCCCTGTGTCCTGATGCACCAGCTGTGTGCGACTGAGGAAACATTGAGAAGCTGTTGAAGCTCTGCTGGCAACATTGAGCTTCCTCAGCTGCAGCAGAAGACTGGGAGAGAGAATCTAAAGAGTCTACAGCTGTTATCAGAAATGAAGCATGTGGGAATTTCTCAATGCCAGTCACTTCTGGTAAAAGCAGGGAGGAAAGGCTTGTCTCAATTCTCAGATAAATCATTTATTGCCCCAATCATGTGGGCATGTAAGAATCACCCTTCCTAAGTTTTCCAGTCTGAATGAATTTAAAATAAAACTAGTTCAGGATCCCCTACCTCCTCCACAACTTTAACAACCATAGTTCTTTCTTTGTGTGCAGCTACCATTTATGTTACAGCTTCATACACTTCGCTTTTGAGAGTGAAGACATTGAAAAGAATGGCGTCAACAGAGCTGCAAGGAATTTATTTTCCAGAAGGTGCACTCGAGAATGGAAACCATTTGTGAAGTTGGACCTAAATCTGTAAATGCTTTCAAGCAAACAAATACTTAGCATTTTAATCAATCAGCTGAAGCTGAAGGGCAGTATTACAAAAGAAATATAAAACCAAAACATTTTCCAATAATTTCATCTTCTGGTTTTGAAATAGATCTGATTCTACCAGGCAAAGTATCTCCCTAAAGAAAAAAAGAAAAAATTATTTTCAATTATCATAGTGTTTCAATGAGGTAAGTCATGTATTTTATTAAACTATGGAAAACAAACAAAGAAATCTGTTGTGAGCAGCCTGGACCACTTGGATTTTTCAGTCTTGTCTTGTCTTCCCAGAGAAACACAAGGTTATGTGAGTGCTATCTATTACAGTGTGCACTTTGCCTAATCCTCACCAACACTTTTTGTGCTCACTGTCTCATTTGAAGCTATCTTGACTGAGGTCCAGACAGGCTGCAAAGATATTTAGGTTTCTTTAAATTTTGTAAGTAATGGGAGATAAGAAAGACAGTTAGGCTCATTGAAGAAGAAGAAAGATCAAAAAAGGGGAAGAAGCACCATGATGGTCTCAACTGAAACAGAACCGAGGGCAGCAGTGTGGATTTAATAAGGCAACAAAGGTAAGCACTGTAAGACCATCCACTAATCATAAGCTGCCATTGCTCCTGTGGCAAGATGTCATCCTATAGAGTGTTGATACTATCCATGCCCTCTGCAGCCTCCTTGTACCTGCTTTTGGTACAAGATGCCAAATAATGATCTTTCTTTCCTCCAGCACAGCATGTGAATGTCACTCCATGGATTACTGTGATTTATATATGATGGGAAGCATGCCAGTGAGAAAAGGCACTGAAATGTATCACTGTTTCCACTGTACTAACACTCTGACACCCAATTACTGTGCTTCCTTGACTAGATTTGGTTAATTCCAGACAATCTGGTTCAACCACTAGAAGGGGAGGATGATTTGCTTATATAGGTTGGTGAGAAGACAGAAATGAATAGAATTGTGTCTGAAGTTCACTAACCTGCAAGGCAAAAATACAGAGGAAACCAGACAGGTTTTGATGACTGTCACAAAACCTCAGTTTTCAAACAGCTCCTAAGTTCACATCATACATAGAAAACCTCCACAGCAAGCAGAAGTTGAGGGTTTTGTTTTGCCTGCACAAAAAGAAAAAGGAAAAGTAAGCACATGGCATTCCGTGTCTTCATGGAAGTGTGGCCTCATATTTGCTTTCATGATGGAAAACGGCTTTCCTAAACAGCACAATCATTTTCATCATGACAGCAATGTGGTGTTTTCCATTCAAAGGAATCAAGTCACATTGACTCTATACCAACAGTTTAAAGATCAACAGAAACAATGAAGAGAATTGACCTTACGTAATCCTCAGCTGATGCCTGGGTTTGAAGTCTTGCCCAGTGCTCCCATGCCAAACATAAGCAAAACAGACTCTTTCAGGAGACTATACTTCTATTCTTTTTCCAGATGTTGCTCTGAGGCAGGTGAAAGGGACTCAAGAAGGGGATGAGGAGTAGCCACTAGAATTTTTACTGAATGTGCCTTTTGCAGCTCTTGAGTTATGCACATTTTTATTATTATTCTATTTTTATACATGGTTTGAACAAAGGGACAAAGTATTCCTCCTTTAATTCAGTTAACATTAGACTGGAAGAATAAGTCTTTATATCATGTTCAGTGGAAATGAGTTCACAAATACACTGTGCTCTTGAGCTCTGGGCTTTTACTACATTTCAAACTGTTTGCTGTCATAGATTAACCAACAGAGCTATATCCATAAGCCTTTCCCTGCCCTAGTGGCAGATTTTGTTTTGTCAATATAAAGGAGTCTTTGGTAAAGCTTTGGAGCTCACCTGTATTTGTTAAACATGATTCTTATGTCCATATTTCTAAACAGTATTAAGAACTCTGAGGAAGAGCTGGTAGAGTTAAATGCCGCTGGACTTCTGTACTGTGCAGATAAAGACATCACTATCACATTCACTCATGAGAAAACAGCAAGCTACAACCATGTGCATTTTGACTGCCTTTAGAACCAGTTTTATTCATGGGTAGAGATGGGTGGCTTGTGGAAAAAGTATTCACAACATTTCCCATGAAAACTGAATCACTTCACAGCTTAGTGTCAGGCATCACTGTTTTCTTTTCCTCTTCCATTAACATACATACAGCACATCTAAACTTTTATTTGGATTCAGTGACCGTTATTTAGGTTGCTGTTATTGTATCTACTGCACATTTACAAACCTAGATCTTTGCTATGTTTGCTGCTGTACAAGAAGCATACACAAAGAAAGGTAGAGGAGAAGAGGCCTGGTGCCTTGAGCTTCTTGGCCATGCTGTCAGTGACTGACCAGATAAAGGATGGCAGCTGCTGGGCCTCTAGAGTAGTGTACCCCTCTAGGGTAGATACCCCTCTAGGTATCTACTACAGATACAGCAGGCAGTTACTATTCAGTCCTACAGAAGTCTCCATGAGCTGTAGCAGAAGCCAATCTGGCTCTCCAGCAAAGGCAAAGTAGGCAATAAAACTGTGGTCTCACTTCGCTGCATGAAGCCGAAGACTGAAACTCTTAAGCTCTCTAAGTGATTATTGATACCTTCAGTAAAAGCTTGTATTTTCCTAAGCACACTGAAATAAAGCTGGCATCAACTCATTTTATTTTAAAAAGGAGAAATACTTTTTTTTGACACAAGCTGTGAAATGTGGCTGTTAAGTAACAAGAAGAGAAGGTATGACATGCAAAACATTTTAGCATATAGGTCCCTGTTGCTAATATATTATTTTAAGGGTTAAAATACAAGTACATTTTCACTAACCCAATTCATAAAAGGACAAGTACAATAAACATTTGTTCTCCCTCATGAAAACATGGTACATAATTTTAAAAAATAAAGAAATTGTGTTCAACAATTAGAGCATTAATTTAAATATCTAGCCTCTGGTGTCAGGCTATTGCTACAATAAAAGTTCTTCCTCTATGGTATTATGTTAATGTGATTCAAATGAAGTTCTACTACTGAATTGCCTTCTCCCTCCTTTCCTCCAGAAGACACCATTTCAAGGTCATTAATCTCTGTGTTAACTCCAGAGATCTACAAGCTCCTTCCTGTAGTATATTATTGGATGTAAACTAAGTATGGATAGAATTTTGGAAAACAAGGAATAACTTCATGTGTAAATGAATTCACTCTGTGCTTATTCACAACTTACTGAACTTTATTGATTTCCCATGATTGTCCAGTAGGCTGTGAGTATCCAGATGCTTCTATTCCATGTGAGAAAAATGGGTGAAGCCCCCTTGGCTTTCTTCATGCTCTTTATCAGGTTTTGCAGCTCTCTTGCTTTACATCAATCACCATGAACTTTTAAAGGGGTGTCAGGGCAAAAGACAACAGTTGAGACATTCTGCTGTAAGTACTCAGGAAGGCAGTGTGGCAGGCAGGGTCTTGGCAGTGCTCGGATGGTCTGGAGGAGCTGAAACTTGGCTCAGCAAGGAATTCCTGCAGGATCATCTGAATCCTGCAGAACTGGTATGGAGAAGTGTCTCTTGCTCTACGCCAGCTCTCTAACCTATTCCCATGTATAAATTGTATATTAGGGGAGTGAGCATGTGAAGCATTTGCAAGGCAGTAGTTCACTACTACTGTTCCCTACAAAAAGGATATCATTATCACAGACATGTCNTCTTTATCAGGTTTTGCAGCTCTCCTGCTTTACATCAATCACTGTGAACTTGTTATGTGCAATATGAGCTCCTCCTCAGTTCTGTCTCTTGCATGTGATAAATGGGCTTCTGGTGAGTGCTCCAAGGTGTCAGCAGCCACCAGCTCCCTAAGGATCCCACTCTGCCTGATGGAGGCTGTCAGCAGATGACAATCTGTTTGTGGGTGTTTTTTTTCTCTGTCCGAGAATCAACACTTTTCTCTAATTTTTCAACCAAAGAGTCTATTCTGATCATGCCATTTGACCTTCTACATAACAGGGTCTGAAAAAATGACCAGTGGAATAACTAACTGCCCCAAATGGTTTCATTCATTACATGGTAAAGGCATGGATGCCAAGGAAAGGAGGGTTTACTACTTTGATTTCACATATAAAGCAATGGAAATAAGTCTGCCTAAACTTGACATGAAGTTTCTACAGAAGATATTTTATGTTTATTATTCTATGTCTCTATATATGTATATGTATGACCTACTATTTACTACCAGATTCTGACCTAATTGAAAGGATGTGGATAACTGAAAATGTGTCTGTCACTTCTTAATTGTCCTTTTCTTGGGCCTTTCATGTTCTGAGTAACCAGAGATTTCAACTTCAATATTAATGAAAGCAACTTAAAAAATCAAAAATGTTCTACTTTGTCTAGTTTGCGTAACACTGCATAATACAAATATATATAGGCTCAAGGATAACACATCTAACTAGGCTGGATGGCCCTTGAATAATGCCAGTTGTCATTTTACAGTTTTTTACTTTGGTAAGTACTAAATCTATGTCCTTTTGAAATAATGTAATTTATGTATTTAAATATCTATCACAACTTAAATTTACTGTGATTTATTCCCATTATCACCTTTTCTCAGTCAAATCAATCATTGCTCTGGTAATAGAACTTAGAATTAAAACCAGTGGAAAATATGAGCAAAGTGAAACAATATAAGAGTCTTAAAAAATCAGACATTTACAAACTCATTTTTAAAAAAATAATTTATTTTCTACTATGAAATATCTAAGAATAGGTAGCACATATTTCTTATATATTGACAGTGTTTGGTATTTTTCTATTTATATGGTGGTTTTGATTGTTAAATAAAAAAGGGTGATGATCTCAGCTGTGGATTTCTCCATGCCTCCTTTGACCAAACAGAAGAACAAAGCTGATAAAATACCATAAAATGAGCTGTTTGACATGGACTGTGCCGTATATCTTTGTGAAACCCATTTACTTCTGAGGAAGTGTTTCTGGAATGAATCTACTTCCATTATTTTTAGTAAATCTGAGCATAACTAGAAGTGCAGTCTATATAACATGGGGTAGTCTGTACATCATGTGGACACACGAAGTTCATGTGATTATTATACATATTGCTATGAATAAAATGAACAAATCTTTTTGCCGCACCAAGAGAGGCAAGAATATTAATATATCTGTAAGATGTTGAAATGTCCTGCAGCTGTCATGAACAGCAGCTGCCAAAAATTACTCCTGTCTGTGCATGAAATTTCTTACATTTCAAATAAGGAGCTCTGTGATCTCCCCCAGTTTTTCTTGCTGTAGCACTACAGTGAAACATTTAATACACTAGATACTGTAATGATGAAACTCAAACTATAATCTGCCAAGAACTGAAGTTGCCAGGTCAATTTTCTGATAAGTGCAGCCGATTTGCTTCAATACAGCAATGGAAAATATGCAAATTCACAGGGTGACTAATTACCCCTTGGGAAAACTTAAGCAACTGGTCTGAACAATCCTGTAATTAAAACCATCCAGATAATGTAAATAATTGTCTCATAAACATTTTGCATTGGAAACTTTCTGTAACTACTTATTCTGTGGCCTGGCTTTGTATTTGCTAAACTCTTCGATTCATTTTAAGCTCATTAAGGTTTAGCCCCTGCCAAGGACTTTCTGTCCCAAGTCACCCAATCCTCGCAGGTGGCAGTTCTGGCTGGTGGCTTGCACTCTAACAGTGCTAACTATTCATAGCTGAGGGGGCAGCACATCACATGTCTGTGTTCCCCAGCATCAGCAAAATCAGCAGTGAGAGGTGAGCAGCCTGACTTTTCAGAAGCACCTGAAACTTTATCTGAAACTACTGAGAGCTGGAGATGTAGTAACAGGAGGAAATAAATGTGGGGAAGAGAGTGAAGCTTGGGATGCGTATATTTGAAAAGCAATGGTACTGGGTGTAGTTAGAGTCAGTTGGGTGTTACTTTGTTTTGTGAAAGCTCATGCTTTGTCTTCTTGTCCCATTTTTATCCAAAAGTGTCCTTCCAAAAATGTTAATAAAAATGTTAATCAAAAGCCTCTTAGCCCCAGTTAGAGTTCTAATTTAAACTCTGTGTGGAGGGAGCTGTACATAAGTACTTTTATCATATGAAGTAACAAAGGTGTTTCCAGTTCTTTCTAGAGTGGGCTCAGTGATAATGGGGAAATTGCTTTTACTGTATTTCCCTGTGTGGTGTGTTTTGAATAGATGAGCTACACATCTGTTACCAGGGACTGAAACATGAAAGTCCAGGCTGCTTCTTTCCAGCTTCCATAGCTCTTCCCCTTCCCAATAACAGAACAAATTCACTGGTGACTGTAGAGGCTTTTTTATGTCTTGGTGGTTACTTGGAGAACTCATTTATTAGCTCATGAGCTAATAAATAATATTGCCCTTGGAAGGCATTTTGGTTTGTGCAGAATGAGAGCCACTAAATGAAGAGGCAAAAATGTAACATTCAGTTACACTGCATATTTTAGTCCCTGAGTGTGTCAAGGGCCACTGCAATCTGCAGCTGTAATCAAAAAATCTTTCCCATGAGGCATACACCCAGGACAGCTGAAATAAGAAAAAAATAGAAGAAAGTAATCTCAAAATCTGCTGTTTTCTTGAGCACTTGAGTGTGCAGCACAGTATCTGTATGTGTGCATGTGTGTGTGAATGTGTTTTGTACCAGAGATTTGTCACGAGACAGCAATGAATTGAAATTCCCATGACTTGCAAGTTCATCCAGATCCATGTTCAATACTGAACTTGAATTTTTCTAACAGGCAAACGGAGTGAAAGACATGTTGTGTGGTGCTCAGAATTCAGTCCTGAATCTGAATGCAGCCGAGCTATGAAGTAAACAATTTCAGGAAATCATTGGTTGGTGGTGCAGAAGGTTCGTCCTTTGTTTGCCCACAGATAAGGTACAGGAGAGACCAATGCACTGATTTCCTTGGGCATTATACTGAGGCATCCCCTTCTCCAAAATGACAAGTTAGTTTGGCTAGTTGTAAACATCTCCCAGAAGAAAAGAGTTAGCTCCCAGCCTTCTTAATGAAGATTCTGGCAGAGTCTTTCAGAAAGTTTGAAGTACTCTTGTCTGGGAGCTGCTCTTTTGCTGATGCTCAGCTGCTAAAATGAATTGCTACCTACCAGTATCTTCATTTGGCATTTCCAAAGCAGTTAACAGAACTTACCACAACTGCAACATGGGTAGTGAAGCAAGACAGGGACATTTTCTCCTGTTCTAATAGTTCATACTGATGTTTCTTCAGTGTTACGACTGACTGTAGTCTACAGTCATAGAAGAGAAAGTAGCCTCTTACCACAACCTGAGATGGGAAAAAGACCCTCTTATGAAATCCTGTAAGAGGATGAATCACTCAGCAGAAGCACATCACTGCCAAAGTAGGGACCCTAGGCCAGATGCCTAATTTTTTGATGGCTGTCATTAAAGAAGCTGAATCCAATCCCATCAGTTAAATGTTTCTCCCTATGGACTTTCTGCAGGTGCCTTTAATAGCACTAGTACGCTATTCTGAGGACCTATGGTGAACTCTAACTGAGTAAAAAACCTCCTAGGACATTGATCTGGAGCTGTCTCAATAGGCTGAGGTTGTTTTAGCACCACTGATGTAAGAATAGTGTCAGAGGTGGATTTTCAAAGTCCGGCTTCACTTCTTTTGTCATCCATACCATTTTATAGGCTGGATCTTTATATTATTGTGTCTCTTGTTGGAAATTTCATTTAGAAATATTTCTATCGAATGTAATCTCCAATTATACAAGATTTATACATTTGCTTTTCAAAAGTATAGAAGCCAGCATTTTGCACAATTTGTGAAACAGGTGGATTCAACCCCAAGTCAAATGACAAAGCACAGATACAACAGCACTTTACACTGTCAAATAGTGAAAGATCTTGTATCCCTCTAGCCTCTCCTAAAACAGATGGGGAACACTGAAGACCTTTCAGTTCCACCTCTAGATCTGTGCTTGGTTAAAAACAGAAACAGTAGAAGTAAAGCAAGGGAAGTGGTTACAGTCTGGGCTAAAAGAAATATGTATAAAGGGCATTTGTTGGCATTAGATAATTTTCCAGTCCAGAGCACAGAGAAAAGATGTAAATGTCTCAGAAGAAACTCAGTTTCTGTTCCTCTGTCTCTCCTGCTGGTGGCCAAATGTTGTGGAAGTCTGCCTGAGGCTCTGTAACACTAAAACCATTATCTATCTGAATCTGGGGCAGCTGAAGTTGCATTCATACATTCATTAGAGCTATTCTGGCAATAGAAAATGAAAGATTCTGAGGTTAGATTACATCAGAAAAGAGTCCTTTTTCATTCTCACTGTGCTGCTGAGGTTATATCAACAGGGCAGGTTGCCCGTTCTCATGTTAAATTAAACCAAGGAAGGCTGTATACTATGACAATGAAACACCTCCCAGCACCCTAGCTGTTTCACTTAAAACCACCTGGCTAATCTGCTCTGCAGTCTTCACTTGCAGAAGTCATTATTGTGGAAAAAGATCAGGCTCTGCCTGTGCTGGAGGAATTCTCCTGGACTGCTGGCTGCCACCTAGAGAGCTGAACAAAGGACCTGTTAAAACTCATCTCATTTCTCGTTTGGGAGGAGGCTGCACAAGTACTGAAGAAACGGTTAAATAACTGTTAAGTTGCCAAAAGATAATACAGTATCATCCTTCAAAAGTGATTTTTCATGTATCCAGAAAAATTATACTTTCTTCCTCTTAGATATATTTTCCCAGATAGAAGTGAATAATGTTTCTGAATATTTTCAGTGTAATATTTGTTTAGTTTTGTTATCTTTTCCTTTGCATTTTCTTTATTTGCCATATGTCTTGCTATCATGTTTTGCAATCATATTCTTTATCATTGTCATTGCCATGGAGTTTGAAAACCCAAGAAGGCAATCAAGTCTCCTTAATGTCAGGCAATATAATAACACAGAAGGAAAAAAGTAGGATGAGTTGTGTTTTACAAAGAGCTATAAGGTAACTGAAAATTGAGAAGCAAAAGAAGGATACATCCAGAATAATCACTGTAATAACACAGTACTAACCAATATGTCTTGGATAATTGCCTCAGCACATCAGCAGCTTAGCCATTGACATATATTCTGGAAAAAAAAAAAAAGTTACATAGAAATCTGAAAAATGTTTTGTTGTGATTGTTATAGAGAACTTCTTAGTGCTACCTACCTAATTCAAAGGGTAGAATAAAGTAAATAATAAAAATTCTGGTTCCCAAGCACATGCAAACCAAAGAGGGATGACCTGGGTAGTCAGTGTATGACAGAAATGGTGAAAAGGGAAGATAAGGAGTCATACAGGAGGGAGGGTGGGGAAAACTGGAGAGAGAAGAAATGAAAGAGGAGAAACTGATTCTTACTACCCAGGGAGTGTGAGAGAAGAAACAAGCAGCAGAAAGAATGCCAAGTGGGTTTAGGTGTTTGACATAACCAGCAGCTGAAGAGAGCTGGCCATGTGGAGTTCAACAGTGCCAGATGATGATAGAAATGAACCAGGCTCTCAGGAAACAATGCAAAAGAGATGATGAAGGTGTTAAGGGGATCAGACATCTGAGACAGAGAATGCAACTCTGGAGAGAAGTCAGGGCAGGTGGCAAGGTGAAGAGAGTCCAGGCCAGGCAAAAGAAGGACAACAAGGGTATAAGATTTGCATTTGGCTTGATGGAAGAGAGTGAGAGACTGCAATGGAAAGGCTAATACACAATCAGAGCCACAGAGATGTGATCCCAAAAGGAAAGAGAAAAGTGGAGAAAAGATGGAAGAGGGGTATGGTGAGAACTGTTGGCAAATGACAGGCAAGCAAAGAGGGAAATGCTGGAAATCTTTCAGTGGCAAATCTGAGAAAGCTGATAGAACATTCTTCAACAGCAGCAATTTTCTGTGTTTTCCTATTTATAGGTACCTTATTTGAATGACCTAGATAGATGGTGTTCTCCATCTTACTTCTCTAGTACAATATTGACATTCATTTTAAGTGTGTGATGATGTGTATGACTAAGAAAAACAAGGAAATGGCATTAATTTTATCCAGCCTTTGCTGCTTGTCTAGATGCTTGGTATCTCAGAGGTTGTGTCTATTGGAAGAAACAGCCTTTTGTTTGCTGCGGGGGTATCATGTTGAATGGTGTATGAAAATATCTTCCCTCATAAACAAAGCAGGAACTTGCACAATGACTCCTAAGTATTTCATACTTGCATATGAACCAAACCACTGGGCCTGTTTCACCACTACAGTGCTTTGGTTTTTCACTGCAGGAAATCTAAAGGCACAAGCAGACTTACACTAGCGTAACACTGGAGTAGCACAGGAGAAATTCCCACATACTAATTGCATTAGTGGGGCATTTGTTATTTTTGAAAGTTGTGCCATTTGGACTTTAAAGAGGTTTCTGAGATCCGTAAGTTTACATATAGCTTTTGTTTTTTAAAACAAACAAACAAAATAATCCCTCCAGAGGTTAGAAGAATTAAGATAGAGAGGAGCTAAAACTGGAATGCGGAGATTTAGATCCACATTTTTTCCAAGGTGTTTGGCTTTGGCTCATTATAGGCAAAAGTGTATCCAAAAATGAATGCAAATCAACATCATTAGCATGCAGATCAACCCTTGGCCAAAAATGACCCTGTAAAGAAGAAAACCAAAATTCTAGGGAGATGTCTCAAGCCCCTGTGCACTCTTTTCTTTCAAAAAGATAATTTAGTCATCAAGAGAACCATTGGCTTGAACATGCTCAAAACTGCTGTTCTACATGAACACAGAACTAGTATGAGAGCATGGCAAGATAATCATTACAGCTGTGAACCAATATATCACAAACTTCACTAGAGAGGGCCACTTCGAAAAGCAGCAGACAACAATGTTTTCACTGCTGTTATTTAGTTTGGCATGTCTTGTCAAGGAGAAGACAATTTTTCTGAGATAAACCCTGACCTGAAACCACCCATTCATTCATCTGGTTTAGAACCCATTTGTTATGGGCCTACCCCCTATGCACCTCACAGGGCTGGCCTTTCACATTCTCCTTCCATTACAGGTCATTATATTAGCTTTCTGTTAAAGCCATCTGCTTTCTGAGTATGCTGGGAACACCAGTGAGAAGAGGGGTAACTATGCTGTGTCTGTAAATCCTGCCATGATTCTTTTGTGGCTTATTACCATGTCTGAATACATGCTTGAGGCTGAGCAAGGAAGAATGCAGAGTGCATGGGTGCCAAACCAAGTACTGAAATCACACCCCCAACACCCACCAAGTTGTGTCATTTAAAACCACGATTTTAAAAAATAACCATGATGAGTTTTTCTTTTCTTTTTTTTTTTTTTCTCCTTTTTTTTTAATGAATTGAGGATTCACATAATTTGGAATTTTCAGTGTCGTGTCTAAAAACTCTTAGCTTTCATTTAAGTTAAAGCTGAGATTTCTCAGCAATCATTGGACTTCTGAGGAAGCCATTAGGAATAATAATTGTAAGACTGACTCTAAAGCCAGCAGAACTAGTTACAACACATCCATACCCTAGAGATCCAGTCTAAATTGGAGACAAGTTCGGCTCCAAGCTCTGGTGGTATGAGTGTGGAGTAGCAGACATAAAGATTTACTCCACAAAACTGAAAACATATACTGAAATTATAAGATCCAGATGTATGCTTTTTTCTTTATTGCTGATTTTAAAACAAATCTCAATAAACTTGAATAAATAATGTTATTTTGCAAAAACATAGAGTATTTTCCAATTAAAAATGGATTGAGATATTAACTAATGATGTTGTCTAGACAAAGCTTCAATACAGCCTTGAGGCAATAGTTGTTGTTACATCAGTCTACTCAGGGCGCGTTTACCCCAGGATGAAATTTACTTACTGAAGAGACCCAAGCTGATAAGTTCCATACATTGTGCAGCCCAGTCTAACAGGATTCATTAGCTGGAGGATGTTTTGTGCCAGCTCTCAGTGCTGAAAACACATACTGGATGGGACACATCCAGCTAATGCCTGTGCCAATGCTCCACGAACAAGGAACTCAAGCACTGGTAGGTATGTGGCTGGAGAACTGTTGAAGTCCTTTTGGCTTCTGCTGGCTGCCTCATAACTCACTTTCCCTCCTGATAGTTATAACTTAATCTCTGTCTGCAGAGTTGCTTCCTTTCCTCACTATCCTGTAATTATGTATCACAGAATCACAGAATGCCAGGGGTTCAAAGGGACCTATGAAGATCATTGAGTAGAAACCCCCTGCCAGAGCAGGACAAAACTAGAGCAGATCATGCAGACATGCAACCAGACAAGTCTTGAAAGTCTCCAGAGAAGGAGACTCAACTATGTATCTCTATAACCAGGATGAGCATGGCATCCAGAGTGGAATATCTGGCCCTTGACCCCTTTCTGCAGTGTTGCTGTTCTCTGGTGAGGGAAGGGTTGGGTACTAATCCTTCACAGAGGGACTCCCAGATACAGTGCCTTTCCCAGGTCATCTTCAAATACATACTTCAATCAGTCTGCATAAATCAGCCTGCTTCTAGGCTTACTGCCCAGACTGCAGCTGAACTTATTTTTCCATTTCTGTTTACTGAAAGCTTCAACTGGACATATTAGCCAGCCAAAATGATAAAGTCTTTATCCCATTCCTGTAGATTGTTTTATTTTATTTTATTTTTTTATTTTTATTTTTTATTTTCTAAGGAAGAACCAGACATTTCTGGCTTTGTCAAGGGAGGTCAATTACAGAAGCAATTCCTTGTCTCCCTTCCTTCCTTTTCCTTCCTGACCCCCAAAATGAGAAACAAAATTATTCCTATTAAAATGACAGCAGATAAACCAGTCCCAATAGCTTTACTGTAGTGGTGGAAAGCACACTGCTCTGCACAGAAATTGCCTGGTTAATAATGCTGTTTGCCTTACATAGAGAGAGAGGAGATAGGTCTTCAGAATAAGTTTTTACAAAAGCATGGACTTCTGTGGCAGAGCTAAACTGTAAGTTGCCTGCTAAAAGTTGTATATAAATGAACCCCATGGCAGTTCACATTACAGTTATAAATATAAAAGGGATAGAAAAGGTCTGGCCTGGCACCCTGACTGGTATTTATTTGCCAGTGTTATATTGCATTCCTACCAGTCAAGTGAAAATCCCCACCACTGGCTGTGGTCCAGTGATATTTTCCTGTGCCCTGACTTGCCTCCTTGGCTGGGTTTGAAGCGTGACAGTGCATTGCAATTGGTGGTTTTTCTGAGCCCATCCAGCTGGCGAGTGTAGCCAGGGAGCATGACCGGTGATGGCAGCAACTTAGAGCCTTGCTCCAAGGCTCTTGGCAACGCAGGATACACGTGCCTGCAGCACCCTATGCATGCACTGAAGCGAGCTGGACATGCACCAGGCAAATGGAATGTTGAGGAAATGCTGTTGCCCAAGCTGGTGTTGTCTCATTTGGGTGGCAAAGTATGTCATTGGCTTAGGGATAAGAGAGCATCTGGAATGCCAGAGTAGATTTACCTATTCTGGAAGAGGTTCGTGTCTTGTTTCAATGTGACCTTCTGGACCTGCTTTGGAGTTGTCTGAAGCACAGCATCAGGTTGGCTTGCCTCTGAAAAACAGAATTAAGTGTTGTACAAGTAGAACTACAAGACAGAGAGGGAGGGAGTCTTATGTAATCATAAAAGCACAGGGCAGGGAGTCCAGAAAGTTGCTTGCAGTGACGCATACCTAATGTTATTGACATCTCTGTGCCTCATAGTTCCTCCCTGGTAGGGTTACAATGGACCTTGAAGGACATATTCATCCTGTGGCTTCTCTGGAAAATCCCTTGGGGAGCCACTGAGCAAGACAGTCCTTGAGATATCCTGAGTATCACCCTACTGTGGCATCTTTTACAGCGACACAGACCAGCAGTAAGATGTCTGCATGGGCCACTGCTGCAACTCAGACAGGAAAACAAGGCCACAGACCATCATCCGAAACACTTCATCAGTAATCTGTCATCCTCCCTCCTCCCACCAGTAATTGCTTTCCTTCACATCCCTAATTAAACAAACAGTGGAGCTTTCTATTAATTTCAAGATGTAATGGCAATCACAGGTAGTCCTGTCCATTTTTCCTGATCCTCTGGAACAGTGTGGTTTCTTCTGTAACTCTGGTCCCCCAGCCCCAAAGCAGGCTGTTTTGGGGCTTTTTTTTAATGATTTTATTTACTGATTACAAGATCCCTACTTCTCACCATGCACAGAAGATGAGAAATGTTGGGGATGTGAGGTTGGAAAGGATGTTTCCCTTGAATTTATACTGTAGAAAGGAAAACGCCTCCTCAGTGACAAAAGAACAGCTTCATTCAGCAGAGGAGGGAACACCACTGTTTAGGCTTTCCTAAGAAACTTCTGCTACCAAAGCATCCAGGACTTCTTGTGGAAGAGGCAGTATCTGTATTACGGGAAGAAAGGGTCCTAGAATCTGTAAGCATCCAGGACAAAAGTTCTTAACATCATGTGGTTTAAGAAATCAAGGAGAAATGAGGCACTTGTTGCCCAAACTAAGAGAAAAAAAAACAAACAACAAAACAAGACAATCCAAAACTAATAAAACCTTTTTCTCATGCTCTATAGTCTAGTTTCAGATAGGAGGCCTTGTGAGACACCATGAAACTGCAGCTTGTGAGGGACAGAATTAAGATGACTCGATGAAAGCTGCACTGCAGACACAAGCTGGAGGGGAAGGAGAAATGGATAGGATATTTTGATAGACGTGTGGCAACTGTGTCCTGTGCTGCTGTTTGGGAGCTATTTTAGTTTGCTTGTGGAGCAAACAAGGCAGTATCTCTGAGATAAAAAACTTTTCCTGTTCCTTCAAAATCAGGAGTTTTTTATGTTTAGGAAAAGAGAGAGGGAAAGAAAATCAATGTGTGCCTAAATGAGACGCCCTTTTTGATAGAAAATAGCAAACAAAGCAATGTTGGTTTTAGGATTAAGGAGCCAAAGTGTCTGTGCTGGCATAGGGATCATTTCTGAGAATATCTGTGCTGGAAAGAAGCCATTTCTCACATCTGCGAGTTTCCATGAGGGAGTAGAGAGCATCCAGCTCCCTGCCCTCACTGGCGGGCACTGCCTAGTGACAGTGAAGTGTTTTACTTTCCACTGACAGAAGCAACAGCCCAGGACAATTCTTCACCAGGCCGTCAGCAGGTAATATATCTTGTTTTAGTCTGGCCACATTACACACACAGTTAATCCAGATGCAACTCTCCTTGCAATTAGAAATGCTAATTTACACCCTGGAAAGACACTATCTTGTTATTTTAACCACTCACTTCTTCTTACACTAGCTGTTACACCAAGACTCAACTTCCAGACTCTTCTCTTCGGGTCAGACAAACCCCCTGGGGGCAGGGACTGGCTAACGGGCTGTCATCACTGTCTGTCCCAGTGCCAGCAGCAGCAGCATCTGCTAGACACCAGTGCAATTTGCTGGCTGTACTAGCAGGCAGGTGACTGAGTAAGGAGCAGTTCAGCTGGGGAGATGCTGTTGCAAGCTATACTCTTACCTAAAAGTGCCTTGTGTCAGCAAGGACACCACAGATTTCATATGACTACAAAATGCACATGCTGCGCAGGTGCTGGGATCTTGCTGCAGTCCCCCAGCCGCGTGGGTGGCTGGTCGGCAGTGAGCAAACCTCAGCATGAGCCCAGTCAGCACTTCTGGAGGCAGATGTAACTCTTAGGACCAGAGCAAACTTTCTCACCTAACTTGCTGACTCAGGATGCTTCATGACAGTGATCTCATGTCCTTTTTTCCTAATCCTCTCTCCCCTTTCAGGAAGCAACTGTTTGCTGCTTGTTGTTTGGCTAGGTGGTTACACTGCTGGTTTTGAAATCAAAGGCATCATTAGTTGTTATGCTCTGCCACAGATCCAGTTGTACTGACCTTCAAAACATTCTCAGCTTAAGGGCCATCTATGATTACAGTCTAGACAGCCAGTCACTGATAGCATTTATATTCATAAGAATTCACAGCATGTTTTCATTCTGAACTGGAATGGAGACTCAAAACACTCAAACTTTCCATGTCACTGAAGTTCTTAGGGTTATACCAAGGAAAAAAGTTTTTTTGTTTGCTAAGATAACTGTATTTGCCTTCAGTACTGCTGAAACATTGCAATATAATGTTGAGTAAAATGTACAAAATATTGATAGATAGATGCATGGACTTCATACAGAAATTTGAAAATATATCTAAATGACGTATTAAAAATATTTTGAATGCATCAAAAATAATTGGGAAAATAGAGACTGCATATAATATATATATGATTTTTGAAATGTAGTGGAATTTAGAATAATTTTGTAGCACCATATTTCTGACAAGAGACATTTTTCTGTCTTCTGTCCAAAAGCTATGGCAATACTAATCTTACCTTGCTCCTTAGTGCAGCTGTTCTAGCTTCCCTTCAGCCACTTGTTCCTTTTCTTGTAGCTTCTGGTGACTGTTTCTGGTTGTGGATGGTGATCAACAGTTCCCTGTAGAACAGCTCAGTTAAGCTCTGTGACAGATCACTGCAGCTCCCAACTGTAACACGCTTCCAAATACCTATGAAGGAAGGGCTCCCAAGCTGACCCAGTGCTGACTGTTTTGCAGGGCTGTGTGAGCACTGCCCCACAGCCAAGGGGCTCATCCTGATACCCTGGCCTCACCTAGCAACAGTTTTGCTGCTTTTCTTTTTCCCACCGTTGGCAATGCTGGTATTTTACAAAACCCTTTGGGATATCCCGTGGCAAGGTACGTGTTGGGACCATTCAGGAGCCTTAATTAGTGCAGAATACATCTGACTTCAGACCTTTGCTTCAGGAAAAAAAACATATTAGGCCAGCATTCAGCACTAGCCTGAACTCTTCTCTAATTAATTTCTGTTCTGTGCTTAAAATATGACCTTCTAACTCTACAGCATTTAACAGTGTGGGCCTACATCATTCCGGAGACTGCTTTCCTCTCCTTGAGAAGCAGCAATTGGTTCTAGTGAAAGGACTTGGTCATGCTTTTAATGAGTAAAAAGAACATGTAGCCTAGCAGCAAGAAAATAAAATAGAAATGTCATAAGGTTTCTCTCCAACAGCATCCAGACTGGATGTCTTTCTAGAAATTCCAAAAGGTTTGTCCATTCCCTTGGACTTTGGGGAAGAACTATATAAAACATGGTTAAAGAAGGTGATTTTGGAAAGTGATTCTAGGGAAATAGCACTGGATGCTTTGCCGTGTGAAAATTAAACCTTACTAAAGTGCCCACACTGCTGGACAGATGCATACTGTGTAAGGTAGTGTTAAAGAATATTAGGAAAAAATTCAGATATGCGAGCTTCAACTCTGTCTCTAGTGAGGTACCAGACTTATAAAATGTTTATTGCATGACCTCTCATGATGAGTCTCTTGCTGTTTGTAGCTTCTTGCTTGCCAAATTGTTTTAAAAAGAGAGCAGAGATGCTTATCCTGTATTTATTTATTTATTTGTTGTCATGGAGGTACTATTATTTAGAGTGTTAAGAAGTAGGATATTATGGGAAGAATCTATGAGATTATCACAATAACATCAACAATATCTAAATGAAGGAAAAACTGAGACTAGTTCAGGATTGTGGCAGAGCTCAAAGTTAAACATAGGCATCTCATGTTTTGCAACCAAGGTAGGATATGAAACTAAGGCTAAATCCAAATCCAAGAAGAGATTCATGCGTTGTGAATAAAGTGAGCATCTTTGCATCTGTCTGATACTTAAAGCTGTTTGGAATGTGTTTGTGTATTTTGCATTTAAAAGTCAATGAATAAAACCTATACAAGCAGGGATCTCTCATGCGATCTCACTGAGATACAGGTACACTCCTCCAACTTGCTAACAATTTTCAACCTTGTGAGGTTCTTCTTGAACTGACAGTGACTGATCTTGACCATGAGACACCTCACCTTACTACTCTTCATGCCATGTACTATCTTATGAGGATATGGAAGGGGACACCCTGTTCCCCTCAGCCTCAACAGACCTGAACACACACAGTTCTTTGCCTCCTAGGTAAGTGATTTAACCACAAGCATTCAACAAAAATAGGAGTGACAACATCTCCTCATGCAGGAGCAGCAGCAGGTATGGCCTGTGAGAAAAGAGTGACATGGCTGGTTGTGTTTGAACATGTAACTTGGGTGGCTAATTTTGGAAGTGGCTTCAAAGTACAGTTTCCTCTTTCACCCTGGCATACTACTCAGGATGAGCCATGAGAAAGCATTTCAGTCCCTCAGAGTGACAGGGTTTCAACTGAATCCACTTCTTCAGCTTTTGCCTCATGGCTCTCTTATGGACTCTAGTGTCGTGTGTCCAGTCTCCCCATATCTAAACTCCCTATTTGCCACACTGGGACAATAAGTGGCTCAGATAAGAAGTGAAATTGACTCTTATTGCCAAGGCCTTTGAATTTAGAAGGTAACAGCACATGGTATCATCATAGAATCATAGAATCATAAAATAGCTAGGGCTGGAAGGGACCTCCAAATGTCATCTTGTCCAGCCCCCCTGCAGTGAGCAGGGACACCCTCAACTAGACAAGGCTACTTAGAGCCTCATCCAGCCTCAGTTTAAATATCTCCAGGGATGGGGCCTCAACCACCTCCTTGGGTAGCCTATTCCACTGCTCTACCACATGCTTATATCCCTTTAGTTCTTAGCAATGGAAAAATAACCCTTAGAAACAAATGCTATCATAAAATGCTTGTGGGAGCTGTAACATTTTTTTTCCTTGCTGACCAGTATATCTCAAACTGTCATTTCGATAACTCAAAAACACTACAAACATTTGGCCACAATGATAAAGGCAAGCCACTGTAAACAGACCATAATCCAAGAAAAAATCATGAGCCCCATATCCAGACTAGCTACTCTTGAGCATCAATTTCTCTCCCAGAATCAGAAAGGAAAGAAATTCAAAGGAATAAGCACATCCATTGTCTTTTTATGACTTCTAGACTGTAAACTTTTTCTGACATAAATTATCTCTTTGATACATTGCTACAAAGCCAGCAGAGTAGAATTACTAGAACAGAACTTTAAAATGTACAGTTTTAACTTAGTATAAATGTTTACTAATCCTGAAGATAAATTCTACGTGTGGGAGTCATGATTTACAGATGGGACATCAAACACTTTATGAATTGGCATCACTAGACAAATTGAAGTCTTTTCCTGCAGGGTTCCATTTTTTCACCCCCTTTTCTAGTTTCCTCCTCCTTTGAGATGCTTCGTTTTGCACGTTTCTCTTTGTTGAGCATTTTAAAAATGCTTCTGGCAGAAACATTTTACAAGAGAAGAGCGTGCCCCGGGCTTCTTCCCGGAAACTAGGAGACTCTACGTGTGGGGAGACTGACGCCAGCTCTTCAAACCTTGTAGCTCTGCATTAAAAAAGAGTTTGGGGTTGTTTTTTTTTTTTTTTAGTAAACAATGGAAATCCATTATTTACAGACTGTATTGTAAACATCTGTGGCAGAGAAACCTTATTGTATGCCTGTAATGACAAGGGCAAACCCAGCACAGGAAGAAGGAAGGACCAACCCAGTTAACAGAATAAGGCTTACTTGAATTCATTTTAAAGCCTCCAACAAACAACTGATGGTTTAGCTGACACAGGACATAGACAAATAAGAAATATTCAGGTTATCTGCGTGACATTCTGGCCCTGTCAAAATCATCAGGAGTTTTAACATTGGCATTATGGAGTCAAGGCTGAGTTTAGAAACTTTTTTTCCTAAAAATAAAAAAAAAAGCATCTGAAATAGTTCAGCTTATATTGTAAAAAGAGTGTTAAACCTATAGTTTTCTGATCCATTGAGGTACCAGACACACATTTTTTAGAAACCTTCAGGATACATAACTATAGAAAAAGCAAAAAACATTGTGCTAACTCTAAAAAAGGAAATCCTACAATAACTTTATGAACCTCGGCAAGGAACATTTCCACCTTGCTGCTGGCTGAATGAGCTCTTGGCCTTAGGTCATTAGTTGCTTTAACTTGTCATTAGTGTTTTTATCATGACTTTGTAACTGCACTTGGATAGGGGAGATTGTCCACCATTCTCTGCCATGTTTCACTGAAATCCCCCCAAGAAATCCCCACAGTCTCTGTGACATAGAGCTCATCCTAACTCTGAGCCTCCAAAGAATATG
>VWZY01006778.1:31019-87035 GCA_013399075.1 Chloroceryle aenea | reverse complement strand
CCGAAAATAACCCCTAATTCAGCTGTTGAAATCAGACAGAATTAGAGTTAAGGTGTGGTTCTCTCCCTTATTAAAAACTTTGTTTTCTCATAGTTAATCAGATACAATAACCTTCTTTTTCATACTTGTATAATCAAACCTTTTCCCTATTTTATATTCTTTGTTGTAGCAAATCCCTTTGCAGATACAGTGTGCATCCCCTAGCAAATCCCTTTGCAGATATAGTGTGCATCCCCTCTGTCATAACCTTCTTTTCTCTGCTCATACTGATGTTCCCACTCTCCTAAAGCTGACCTTGACCACCGCTTTTCATGGGCTTTAGACAATACAGGGCTTTGGTGTAACTGGAGTGGCTGATTACTGTTCCCAGCACAAAGTGGAAAAAGCTGAACGTGCCTCTGCAGAATTCAATCCCAACTGTCTTTCTGTGATAGTTGAAGCTCCTGAAGAAAGCTTACTTTTCCCAATGTTCAAGAGAAACAATTCACTAGACTGAATGCTATTTCTTATATACTAATATCTTACAGGTCAGTAGGAAGCTTGCAGGAGGCAGTAGGAGGTTAGCTTTCAAAAGCAGTATATTTCAAACTACTTGACTTTGCCTTAGTTAGCAAAAAATGTTAGTGATACACTCTATATCAGCAGATATCAGATGGTGCATGATCACTGGCTAAAGCTATTGCAAACAATTGTACTTAAAAAAACTAAGCCAAGATTTTCCCTTATTACTGTCTAAAATGCAACTCTGAAAAGCACTCATATCTTGAAACACACAGAAATATTATTTTACAGTCAGATCTTTCTGTCATTGCTACTAATAAAATAGTATTTCTGAAGATGATTCCCTCACTTAAGAAAAAATCCATATCTCTTGTGTGAAAATTTTCTTTAAAAATACAGTGATGGAAAAGTATGACTTTTTCTTCCCTGTACAAAACCTATCAGTGGACAGTTTCCATTTTTCATTCAAATGAAAACGTATTCAATTTGAACATTTTTGTCTTGGGGGTTGGTAATTTTTGATGTCCCTAATATCACTTTATTGCTTTCTTATCTTGCTTTTCCATGAGATGGCAGGAGGTCAAATTGCAGAGCAAAGAGCTAGAAGGCCTCCATGTTACTTTCATTTTGATCAACACATAATTGAGTTGAAATTAAATTTTTCATTTAAAGTTAGAAACTGAATACATTTGAACAAGCTAAAAATCAGGTTTATGTACTTTTAAAAAAAAGTTAATTGTGATATTTCAGCCAGCAGGGAGTATTCGCTGTGACATCAACCAGGATGTCACAAAAAAAGCCTCGACTTCAGCAGAAAAAATGATGAGGTTAAAGAACTTCAATATTACTATTCACAGTGAGCTATACCCTTTCTTATGCAGAATTCCTCTGCACAGCACTCCAAAGCTGGGAAAAACACAGGAACCTGTGAGATGGATTTGCCCAGTTTCTACAGATGGGTTTTTTTCCTTTCTTGCTTCTTTTTTAAGACAAAGATCTAAAGTGAAGATATTTAGCAGAATGGATTTATTTACTAAGCACAAATTATTATACAGACAACTGTATACAGTTGGTACAAGTGAACACGCTGTCTCTGTTCATCTTTGCAATAATTCTGCCACACCAGGAGTGGAACTTGCCTGGAGCTGTTAGCCCAGAACAATCTCTTTAGCAAAAGGGAGTTTCTAGTGACTAACTGACAAAACAATTATTCTAATTGTACAAGCTAAAAACTGGTCAAGACATACACTCACAGAAGCTGGAGACAGTTTGGTCATTCTGTCCCTTCCTGTAACAATGCAAGATTGTTCCTTACACAATATTTCATGCAATGCAGAATTTATACAGTCTAGGCTGATTTTAAACAGCCTAACTTTACAGTTCTCCACTCATTTTGCTTGGGCTGTTATTCGCAGTCTAACTGGCCATAAGAAATAATTGTAGTTATTCAACCTAGAGTTCCCTTTTAAGTGACAATCACATCTCTGAATGCACCCCAATGGTTCTGTGTTCTCTCACCTGATAGACCTCATGGACCTTCTGGGGCAACATAATTCAAATCCACTACATTCCTGAAAGCCAGGCTGTCCATATTTAACATTTCTAAGTAGATCATAAATCAGTGTCATCAAATATGAAGGAAAAGATGAGAGGAAAAGATAAAATAGTTAGAGAATGTAAGTTTTTATTCATATTCTTCAATAGATATAAAAGATTACAAGGTTGCCTGCGTGGCCCTGGTTAGTATTTGCATGTCTTTTAGACAAATTCTGATTATAGTCAGACAGATGTTGACTGACCTAAAGCTGTGTATCAGCAGAAAAGGCCCAGGAGATGACCATGACAGTGCCAGCAAAGCTCACAGACAGTGACTCCATTACTAATCCCAAAGGTCTAATTTCCCCAAGCATTTATTTTTAAAATATTGATTTAAAGGGAAGGGGTGAAAAAACTGTGGAGGATGTCCTGAAGACCCATCAGAAAGGAAATAGCTTAAAGACTGCTGTGGCTGCCAGCATACCTGCAACGCTGGACTTGAAAAGCCTAGCTCTTTCTGGTCTCTGATGACAGAAGAAAAGGTAAGATAGGATCATAAAATCACAGAAGTGTGACGCTTAAGATTGAGTCCAACCCAACACTGTCAGGTCACTAAACCATTTCACTAGGTGCATCTACATGTCTTTTAAATACCTCCAGGGATGGTGACTCCACCAGCATTATGGGCAACCTGTTCCAAGGCTTTACAACCCTTTCAGTGAAGATTTTTTTTCTAATATTTAACCGAAACATAACCCTAACATAACTTGAGGCTCTTTCCTCTTGTCCTGTCACTTGTTACAGGGGAGAACAGACCAAGGACTACCTTGCTGCAAGCTCCTTTCAGGTGGTTGTAAAAAGTGGTAAAGTCTCTCTTGAGCCACCTTTTCTCCAGGATAACCAGCACCAGTTCCCTCAGCTTCTTGTTGTAAGAGTTGTGCTCTAGACCCTTTGTGCTTTGGCCATAGACTGTGACACTGCTGTCCAAAACAGTCCAAGTGCAATGGCTGCAGAGTACAAAACAATGAGATGTTAACTCCGTGGCTTTCCCAGCACCAAAGGGTAGGATTTCACTTCTGAAGGTGAAGTCACCCCCAAACTTGGATCCTCCAACAGTGAGCGGGCAGCCAGGGTGGACGGATACAGCAGCTTTGTTCCTTTCACTGTCAGCTGTTTGGCTTTGCTCAGAATTGCCATCCTGAGCAGTCTTCCACTGCTACATACATAAGAAAGCACATGACATTCCTGTATACATTATTTGTCAATTCCTTAGAAGAAACATTTGGGAATTTTGTATCTTTTCCATCAGAATAAATGTAATCCAGAAAATTCAGTAGGTGACACTTTGTTGTTGTTATTGGGTTTTGTTTGGTTGTTGTTTTTTTTTTTTTAATTTTATGTTATTTTCCTCATAGTAGTTCTTAAAAGTACAGAAAATAGCCAAATAAAGTTTATGTTAATGATTAAAAGCTTTTGGTTCCTGTGGTAACTCATCCTTAATTGTCTTAATGAAAAGAGATCAAGAAAAGTTAAAACCTTTTTCAGAAACAAAGTGATTTTTTTTTTTACTGTTATAGCAGGAATAACTTATATGCTAATTCCACATAAATTATGCAAATATTCAAATGTTACTATATAAAATATTCATTATATCATGAACTTTATGTGAAAATTGAAGAAGATGATGTTCTTATGGCATTCTATAAATGCACTTTTCTCACCTTCAAATAAAAAAAAATAATGATTATTATTTCATTCTAGTTGAATCCTTTCCCTTTTCCCCAGCATAACCAAGTGATTTGGTCTTTTAAGGCAGCCTAGGACTGGCCTTGGCTAGGTCTATTCTAGCATTCCTGAAAAGAGAATAAAAATAAAATCAACCAGTGGGAAGCACTTGGTTAACACGAGGCTTATTAGGAAATATAAGGGTAACCTCAGGTGGTAATAAAGAGAGAAAAGGCAGGTTTTGCTATAAGTGTTTTGATACAGGCTGGAAAATCCCTTAGAAAGAGGGGACATACAGCCTGGAAGAAAAGATTTGGTTGGACTGAGAGCCATAAAAGTCTGTGAAAGAACCAGCATGATTTGTCAGGTCACTGCCACAGCCTGAGTGGAAGGGAGCAAAAGGAAGGTTTCTTCTCAGAATGGGTGGACAAGATCTTAAAAAGGAGAGGAGAGTGTTTCGTTGGGCCTGGGTATGTGGGGAGATGGAGCTGGAAGTCAGAGAGCAAAACCTGAAAACTTTGAGAGAAGAAACTGGAGTTTATTTGGATTTATATAAAACTAATTGGTGGCATGAACTCCTGTGGCTGTACTCTGGCTTAGAAATGCTAGTGACCAGCAGATGGGAAAATAAGGCAGCAAGAGAGCAGTCTGTTGAAGTCACTGCTGTGGCATGTAGTTCTGCTTCTGCTGTTACAAATGTTTTAATTATATTTGTGAAAAGCTCAAGCTTACTGCCAATGAGGTCAAGGAAACTTTGACACAGACTTCATCTGGCAGATGCACTGTAGAATTAAACAAGCCCGGTTCATGTTCACTTAGAGCTGAAAATTTGGATAAGAAGTTCATATTTACTACTGAAAGCCAGTTTATCCAAACCAAAAATCAGTCTGATTGTGAGATCTAATGAGGGAGATTTAAGAAGCCCATATCCTGAAAAAGATGGAGAGCAACAGAATTGGTGTTCTGTCTCATCTTTCACAAAGCTTTCAGCTCAGATCTGATGCCATTCTTCTGTTTCTCATTGCTGCCTGAGGACAGACATTTTTCCTGTCCCTTTTCTGCAGCTGACACATATCTGAGCTGCCTGGTTTTAATCCTTAATGTCAGATTCATAATAACATCATTAATAACATTAATTGATTGTCCTATGGAAGTAAATTTCAACCCAGTAGAGGCAGCATTGGGGCAGCATATGGCAAGAAGCCTGCAGGAAGCTAATCTACCACTGACAAAACCCCTCCTATTTCTCAGTGCTTTAACTTTGCCAATGCCTTTGTTTTTATCCAGTGCTTGAGTGTTTCACTTGCATTATATGTATTTATAGATGAGTAGGCTTCTGTAATATTTTCTCTGAAATTAAATCCCACTGCTTTCATTCTGGCAGTGAAAATCCTGCCTAGAAATTCTTTACAGCCTCTCGGTGCCCTTTATAGATACCCTGTGGCTGCAACCCCTTCATTACACAGACCCCATGCATTTCGACTCAGCTGTCCAAACACACGTGACCTAGACACTGACAATCAATGTTTTTACCTGTCTTGCTTTAGCTTTTTGGAAACAATTTCTCATTCTCTGCATGTTTGTATCTGGGTAAGTTCAAATCAGCAGCTCTTTGTCACAATATAGGATCTGTACACAAGATACCAATAATTGTTAAAATTAAAGGAAGTAAGCAAGCAAACATGTATTCACAGGTGCATATAATCCAAAAGTTTAATGTTACTGTGCTGGAACATAACTGCTTGAATGCAGGAGGAAAGAGCAGGTATTTTTTTCTTTTAAGTTTCAGTATTCGGATATTAGAAAGGACAGATTTTGAGCCCATCTGCAGATGGTTCAGAATGTGTTTCAAAATTTGAAATCTATAAAGATTTCTTCGTCCTCTGACTACAAAATATAAACAGTTTTTCAAATATAGCCTATTGAAAAATGTGTCACTATGCAATGAATTTGAATGTTGATCATCCATTTCATTTACCATCTCTTGACAAAGGTAAAAGGGGATGAAATGAGAAATATTAGTCAGATTAACAGGGTGATTGAAACTGAACTTGCTCAGAAGTGAATGTTCATGCAGGAGAGACAAGGGAAAAAAAAAATCCCAAAGAATTGTTAATTACCTTTTCTAGTCATGATGCCAACGTGGCCAACTAATTCAGATTTCAACAATACTATAGATCGTGTTTTTGACCTGTCTTTACACTATGTATCTTTGCTAGGTTGTTAGTGTATCATCTGCTGCCTGGAGATTCATGAACTGGAGCGATGTGCTATCATAATATAACTCTGCTGTGAACTGTTTAATTGCAGTCACATTTCTCCCCACATGTGGTTGCTTTTCAGTGGTTGGTAAAGCAAGCCCTGCACACAGAGGTTAAAACTACACATTGTTTTCTGTTAAAAAGCACTACACAAAGCCAAGCTATTCATAATATCTGTGTTATTAGAAGTGTGATGTCACTTTTTCCAGTCAGATGGTGCCTGATCTAATGTCCATTCAAGCTGATGGAAAGATTCCTGTTGATTTAATGGATACTGGATGAGTCCAAAACTCAAAACAAAAGGAAACAAAAGGAGACTGTAGGCAAATCCTTAGTGTGCAGGATTTATTCTCAGTGGTTTACAGGAATAGAGGTATTGAGGGCTTCCTAGCATTGATGTTTTCCCTCAACCATGAAGGATCCAACATATGAGGGGCTGAAGGAGCTGGGTCTGTAATCCAGTGCTACCTTTTCTGCCAGGTGTCTATAATCATTAGGTATGGATTTGGGCTGTACCTCAGGCCCTGAGATACTGCACTCCTGGATCTTCCAAGGCCTAGATTCAGAAAGAAGTTGAGAAGGTGTAATCTTCTGAACTATATGAAATCCTGCAGCTAGGGCAGCTCCTCAGGATGAAAGAAAAGGAATGTCAACTGCAGAGTCCAAGGCCTCACATTTTCTTAGGAGGAAAGCAGGTGAATGAAACAGATACCATGACTAATTTTGGAGGTCAGGGAGAATAAGGATTTAGACACGGTTCACAAGCCATCTCCCAGTTCAGGCCTCGGAGCATGTGTAAGATCCATTCCAAGAGATATACCAGGCTAGGGAGGCTGCTTATGAAAACTGGCACCTACAAAGTAAACACAGTGTTCTCAAAAGAGTTGTCCAAACTCAATGAACTGCCCTGGTGGCTTGATGCTCGTGGTCAAACCTTTGAATGATTCTCAAAAGACATGCTATTGGCAGGTCTTACCAAATATAGATTTATTGTGCCCAATGACATCTCCAGCCCCATAAAGTAGTATAGCCTGTGTGATCTACAAGACTGTTCCTTAGACAGCTTCCCTCCTCATAGCTCCCAGGTGGATTTATATGAGATGGGGTATCTTGCACTCACAGGAGGTGATTTTTAAGGATATGTCTTAGCCAAGACTTGTGTTAATCATTTATATAGATTCTCCATTCACAAATGTTATTTCCCTCTGCCTATGGAAACTATCCGTGATTTCTCCTGAAGGCTGTGATTTCACCATCAGTCTTTCAGTCACAAACTTTCTCAACATCTTTACTTTGTGAATATATTGCTTGAGATGTGAATATATTGCTTGAGATGTTGATGCAGCCAGGAAAATGACTGCAAGGAAAGAAAAAAAAATATTTTTTTTTCTCTTATCAAAATAGCCAAAGTGGTATTTAGTGCTGATTGATTATGTATTACTAGTAAGAATAATTAAAAGAGATGCAAAAGAGCAGATTGGCTGCAGATGTAGATGTACCTCACTTCATCTGATGCGTAGCTGACAGAGAACTCCTAACTAAAGTCTCTTTATTCTTGTGCAAGCTGCTGTGAAGATTGCTCAAGCTGTGACTGAAGATACAATCTGAGCACAATGACGCTGCATTCCCAGGAACAATGACAAAGTTTTAAGATAACAAATTTACATACTTGTATCTGAAGGCAGAATCTGACTTTCAGTATCTTGATCACAGGTGACATATTAAAGAGAATGCATCAACATAAACTCAATTGTCCATTGTGACTTTGTGCGTCTGGCAGGCAGGAGCCTCACTCTTTCACCTGTCACTGAAAGTGATTTGATATGGAAATAAGGCCGGAATTCCGCAATGTCATTGTCACAGTTATTCACATCGACTTCAAAGGCTATTACCATAATAAACCACTCAAACACCAAGTACCCAGTCCTGATATCTGCAGGCCATTACCAGCTTTACCCTGGAAAGTGTGAACTCTCTGCCCCTGAAAGTTACTCTCAAACAATTACCTAGTTACTAGTGAAGTAACCATCACTACTATTTTTCAAACTTTCCTCAGAATCCAGAAAGTCCAAGAAACAATGGACTTCTTAAAATTTCTTAAGAGAAATCCTTCAATGAAAGCAGGAGCTTCAGAGTTGGATGAATCCCTGTCATACTGCTCTGCTGATGAGAGATCTGTATTGTATAATACACTTTAGGATCATCTGAAGACCCTTTTATACTAGTGGATCAACACAAAGTTAATTTAGTGGAAATGTAAACCATACTCTAAACATTCACAAAAATATATATTCCTTCCAAAATGCCAATAAGCACTTAATAGAATTAGAAGTGTTCTAATTGAAGGCATAGCATTGGTCCCACAATACCAAGAAGTTCCTCTGTGACTGCAACCACTGTAAGAGTTCTTGCAGAGCTGGATGGCTAGAAACCAGCCAATTAAGAAAGAAAATCAATCCACAGGTGTTGCCCCCAGACTCTTATGGCTGACATACACCTCTGAGAATAAATCAGCACTTACTACCTTGAAGCCAAACCAGGAAACATTCTTTCGAGTTTCCTCTGTTCCCTGTACAGGACCAGTCTGTCTGTCTTGGCTCTTCCTGTTCCTGAGTCATACACCTCTTCTGAGTACCAAACAAAGGATGCTCAATCCAAATAAAATGATAGACAGATAATGGTATCTTCTAAATATTTGGTATCAGTGGATCTTTCCCCACCAGCTGAAGGAGGAATAAAAAATGGATAAGGCATTTACTTAAACCAAATGCCCCTAGCAATCAAGTTGCAAATGCATGCCAGTCAGCAGAAAGACTTTAGTTTACTGTATCAGAAGACCAGGGAAGCACCTGACAATAGTCACTGGTTTTGACATCAGATCACGTATCCTGGATCCATTTTCACCATTGTAAGAGCACTGTGAAAAGCCTTATTGTGCTTTAAGGATCGTTCAAGTGGCATGTGATTACTAAGAGGAATCATAAGGGAGGAGACTGAAAGATGGAGAGATGAATAGACAGGAGAAATGTGTGGAAGGCCCAAATGCCTACCTCAGTATAAATACAGCTAGCATGAACCCCTTGACCTTTTGCTTTGCCCACAATTGCTTGATGTTAAATCCCTCTGGAAGCAGTCCAGCACTGGGTTTGTTTTGCATAATTAAAGGAAGTTTGCAGTCGAATACCTTCATCTGTGGTGGTGTCATAAACCACTGAATCTCTAGGAGTGAATTATGCAAAATGGAGGTGTGACACAGCTTCCTGATTTGGTCATTTTGTGTTTATAAGCTAAGGCAAGTCTCTTAACATTACCCATATAGTTAAGTGCCATGTATGAGGAACCACCTCAGGATGGAATGTCATCCTCAGTGATAACTTGATTAATCAGTCAGTTGAAGTCATCCCATGTGTTTGACTCTAAACTTCCTCAAGAGTTCCAGCCATCGATCAGAAGGAGGTAGTCACAGACACAGGAAGTTATCATGTTACCAAACAAAAAGCAGCTTACAATTTAACAGTCTCATAGGTTATTTAGCCTACCACAAAGTACTGAAAAATAATAACAAAACCACATTGATTAAGTGATTCAAGCCATAAGTATTTTTGATAATTAGTTTAACATAGATCTTATGTCATCATGCTACTCCATGCTTTATATTTTCATCCAAATAACTAACTTCCTGAAGATTATGCTGTCATGTTTTCTCCCTGGAGCTGAGTTAGAACAAAGTCAACACAGTGTACAGCCCAATGAGTGGTTAACAACTGGAGAGCCTCTATTTGTCTAGCTCCTAAAGCACTCTAGGAACTGGATTAAAAACAAGCTCTTAACAAGATGATGTTGAATTTCCCCTTGTGACTGCCTAATTTGTCTGGGTTGCAACTATACAATCCAATACTATGGAAGCTGATGAATAGTCTCATTTTCCCCTCTGGCTTTATTCCTTTGTCCACATGTAATGCAATTTACTGGTCAAGCTAGATAGCCCTGTGGATCTTGCTGTACTTCCAGTAACTGAATTAAAGTCTCCAAATTTTGTAGGCCATTTTCAGATTTCTGTGGTGGGCCTACCTGATGTGAGTGGAAAGCACAGCACCTGAGGACACCCCGATGGAGAAAATCAGTTTTGGGTAGAACAGATCAGGAGTTAAAAGAACCTAAAAATACTGTGCATATATATATATTCAGCTTGAAAAATTAATTCTTTCTTGTTTTCTCTCTTGTTAGGACTGTGCCCTCTCAGAAGAGGTTTCTCCATATAGCACTTAGGCTTCCTTTGGACACCACAAGACTCATACTAGATCCAGGGACAAATCTGATGTTGGGTTTGATGCAACCACAGCGATGATAACAACTCCATTAACAGTCACAATCAAAAGATGAAAGAATAAAGCATAAATAATAAAGAGCAAAATGAGCTGCTGCTTGCTTGGCTTTGTCCTATTTGCTTCTCTAGCAACAGTCAGACACAACCTGCAGTGGCAATTCAGTGCCCCTTCAGCCTGCAGTAACTGAGAATCTGTTTTGCTCTAGGAGAAGATGATCCCCCAGAAAAACAGCCTGTGGCTTCACACTCCAGCACTGCTCCCAAGGGCTAAGTGGTCACTGGAGCAGTGTCAGAAGGCAGGAAGTGGGGAAGCCAAAATTTCCCAGGAGCAATTGAAATGCCTACGCAGAGGTGTCTGAGGTTACTTTTGGCCATGCCACTTGACGTTCCGCTGCTGCTCCAGAAGGGTTTGCTGCCTGGACACGAGTCATAGCTGAGTTTATCTCCTTGGTACCCTAAGGTCTGGGCACCTGGATTGCTCTACTTGGTGTTATGATTGTCTTGTGTGGGTAAAGCTGTCCTCACTGACTGTTGTCTGGTACCTGTGCTGTTTCATAGATAAACCTAGTCAGATGCAAGGATCAAAATCCTGATTCTTGTACCCTGTCATCTTCATTGCCTTACAGAGGCTGCCAGGCGGGTTCCAAAGCCTGAGGAGCTTATCCTCGTCTTCACCACAAAACCCTTATGACCAACTTGGGAATTGCAGCATTATCTTTAAATTTGTTTTTTACATATGCTTGGAAATCCCAAATGGTAAACAACCAAAGCTTGTCAATTCTGTGAAAAAGTTTGCATGCTTAAAATACAGTATGGGAGCACAGCATTTTGAAAAAAACACATTTGAATGTGGAAAAGTGAAAAAAAAGGAGAGTTTCAAAATGACATTCAGAAAGAAAAATATTTTCATTTCAATTCAACTCAAAATGTCAATTTATTATTTAAAGAACATGTAGCAGCATTCCTTTGGTCCAGACAAAACAGTTCTCTTCTAGCTTCTCTACTTTCCATATCTCTATCATTTGTCTAAGAACCAAATTCCTAAAAACAGCAGCAACAGCAATAGGGAGCCATTCTGGATTTTGTTCACATTCCACTTTAACACTGACTGAAGCCGATGGGAATTTTACTAGTAATCTCAACAGGAACAAGATCACGTCCCTGTGGTGGAAATGTCATGACCTTCTTCCATAAACTTGCTCAGTAGAATTTGTTTTCTTACAGATTGTGTATGCATATGAAAGCTGTTCCAAGAGAGGGACTGGAAAAGCTTCCTTCTCCTCTTTTCAGTAAAGAACTATCTAATGGGTGTCTCTGTAAACTACTGAAGGATGGAATTCACTTAGGTTTCCAAGCTCTTTTACCTGAAATCTGCACTGCAACACTAATGTTCTTAGCACTAACAAGTACAGAGAAAATAATGGTGCCAGCTTTGCAGTCTACATAGATGAACAGAGAAAAACAAAAAGCAGAAGAGTTTTCATTAAAGGGACACAAAAATTAAGGAAGTCTTCTTTATGTAACCCTTTTTTTTTTAACAAATTCATAAATCCTGGGGAGTTTAAAAAAATAATTTTCCAGTTTTACATTCAACAATGTGATGAGCCATAACAAGTTAGTCTGAGCATTGTTGCTAAACCTGGCTTTAGTTGCTATGAAACTGTGCTTCCAGTAAACAGTTGAATTACCTGCATGTGAGAAGCAGAATGGCAGATGCAACTTAGCTGTTCTCTACCTTTCATGGTAGTGAAGCATGACTGGGAGATGTTCCAGATTTAATGCCAGTGTCTAGGTGCCTGCTATGCCCACACAGCACAATTGGAATGCTAGAGCTTTGATCTCAATATCTTACTTTCTGGGAGGAGAAGGTGCTTCAGATGTTACACCTGATATTTCTGTGTGTAAACTTTAGGTAGTTTGAGGCACTTCCTGGAGTGTGAGATGTGGCTGTGCTGTCACGTCAACACAGCTATAGTGTAAAAGTGATAGAAGAAGGGAGTACTGAAGGTAGTTAGAAGACAGCCACCAGAATCCCTGGTTTTGAACTGGAATAAATCCAACTAACTGAGAGGCGAAGGTATGCCATGTATATGCCATGACCTCATGTGCTCCAGTACTTATAGGTGCTACCTGAATGGTGACTCACAAAGCTCTCTCCTCACTTCTGACCTTTTGCCTATTGTCCAGTCTCATATTTCTGGTTGTCATATTAATATTTGCTACACGTCCAATACTTGAATACTGATATTTTTTCACTTTACAACAGACCTAAATGGTTTTTTCTCTCCAACGAAATTTCTAGATTTTGAGTGCAAGAGCACAGTTCCAAGCTGAAAGTTGCACAGTGCCAGCTCTACTTCCACGCACTGACAAAATGTATTTGCTGCTCAAATGCAAGACTTTCTTCTCTGTGATTCACCATGTCGTATCTTACTGTTTTCTCAGACATTACAGGAATTCAGAGATGAAAAGTTTCCCCTTGAATCTGACACTTATGCATAAGTTTAAGGAAAAAATAACAGTTTACATTAAGATACAGAAATGTTTGGTTCAATATGTCATTAAGGAGAATGGGGAAGTGTATAACCTGTGTTGTTCTATGAACAATAATACAGTAGTCACGGAAGACATCAGCAGCTACTTAAAGCAACACATTTCCTTGGACTTCTCAAACACTAGCCCCTCCCTACACATTTTGCAACTATTTCCTGTTCCTTTACAAGGTGATTGACCTTTTGTACATTTTAGGTATTCTCATTAAGGGCATTATTGAACACATATCTTAAATAATTTTAGAACAAAAGATTTCCCAAGAGGGTCTCAACTGTTCTGGCATGGACCATAGGACACTAAGTGATTCTGCACTTTCAACTCAGAGACACCAGGTAAATGTCCTGCTGACAGTTTTCAGAATGAGATATCAACACACAGCTTCAAATCAACACGCTTCAAGTCTCCCTTTCAGTTTCACTGAGATTAATTACCATTTTTAAAAGCCAAATCCAAAGTATCATCACAGAGCTTCAAATTAACACTGTTCTGAGGCTTCATGCTTTCAATTTATACTCTGTTCTCGCCTGCATAGAAGCCTCGTTTGCTGACACGGGAAATGCCTACTACTGCAGGTATCTCCCTACATTCTCACAGGGGAAGTTTTGGGCTAAGTGGAGGAATAGAGATTGCACAACTACTGAAAATCAGCCTGGCATTAAATTCTGTGAAATGGAGGACATGTCCAGCAGAGCTTTTATTGACTTGAGACGCATGCTAATTACCTTTCTTCCCATCCTGAGGATTTCATCAACTCTAGCCTGATTAGCCACACATAGTAACAAGAAAGAGTTCCCCTAAATACAGTCACAGGGCAAAAAGTCATTTAGGGGTGTGTGTGCAGAGGGTATAAATCAACTCAGAAAAACCTAGTGTGTGAAAATAGCTTTCAGACATGGAATTATTCACCTTTCCACAACCATGTTTGATGTCGCTCTGCCTTCTGCCCTGTCTGTTGTATTGGTCACTATGCACCTGTAAAATCAGCAAAATGATCTTTGCAGTCATACAACACCTAGTACATCTGAAGCCCTGTCAAAATGATTTAGTTATGGAAAAAAATAAATCAAAATATCTGAGGAATGTATCTGTGCACTGCACTTTCCACTTCCCATTCTCCTGTCCTAGATAGACCTACTGTAAGCAGAGTCCAAATAGTGATAATATTTATTTACAGCAGCAATAACATTGAATAAAATATGGAATAAAAGATTCATGGATGCCAAATCAGGTTTTCTCTATGTCCACAGAAAAGTTTAGTGAAAGCAGAGTAAGAAATCTTTCCTCAAAGACCATTCTTGTCTACTCCTTAATGATTAAGTGATAAAAATTTCCTCAATGCAAGTGCTAAGCAAGTAGGTCACTTGCACTTGCCAGTGGTATATAAGGCAAGTGAGAATACCCTGCCTGATACAACCGGTACTTGCTGCTTATCGAAATACTTGTCTTCTATAAATATGACATTGTGTGTGTATTTGCATCTTTGCCTACAGCAGGGCATGCTTTTGAAAATGGGTCTCCCAGTCACCCACACAATGCTGCATGCTATCATATTGCAAATCATCTTGGGTTACAGGAACCAGACTCCTGAAGACATGTCCTCATGGCCTGTCAATGTGCTGTCCGTGAGACCAAACCAGAGACAGTGTATAGGGAAAAACTTGTAAATATTGGGGTCTCCATTTGACTGCTGTATGTGTGTCTAAAATAAGACAGAGATATTTGCCCTCTGGAAGCTCCTGTTCTCCTTAATTGACTATACAGGCAGCTGAAGTTGCCTAGCTCAGATACAGATGACTGACTTGACAGACATATAAAACTAGGAAAGATAAATCCCATCTGAGGCATCTAACTAGGCAGCGTGATATGCTCTTCGTTCTTTTAAATGCAGTCACCATAACAGACAGGCTTAATATATCTTTCTGTTTCTTTTTTTTCTTTTTGCCTTCACAGTGCAGAACATGCTGTTGACAATACATTAAATAATGACAGGTTCTCACAGATATGTGACTGAGTCTCCTTTGGCTCTCGTAGAGCTCAGTGACTCTATGACTCCTCTAGTCTCATCTCAGAAAAAAATCACTTCTCTGAAAAGTGGGGAATGGCACACTTACAACAGCTGAATATTTTTATCAGGATGTGATGATGGATAATGATCATACATACTTCAAACAACTGGCATTGCTCCCATGTCACCAGTTTTGACCTTTGGCCAGCTTACTTCATTATACAGACCTGTAGACTTGAAGCTTTGTCAGCAGCAGCAGGCCAAAGCACACCACCATCATGAAACACCTCACTATAAAAAAACCACATAGAACAATTTAGCCTTTCAAAAGCTAAAAAAAAAAATGCCCATGAGAGTTCAGGCAAGGCCACTAAGGAGCACACACAAGGTTGTCTTTCCTGCTGACACTCTGACCAAGCCTGGCTCTTTGGGGCAATCAGCTGGTTAAGTCTGGCAGCTGCAGGGCCAGTCAAGCACATCAGCTCTTGTTAACTATTTTGCTTCTATAACAGCTTTTCCCTGCCCATCTTCCTAAGTTTTTCACTGTTCTGACTCTTTTATACTGTGGTATTTTTAATGATTTGCTGTTACTGACGTAGGTTTAGGATTACGACTATCAAAAAGGTTAAGCAAGGCCAGGGACATTGTTTGGGAGATTTTTGAGCATACATTCCTCAGATCATATGACCTTTCAGTCAACTTGTCACTGCAATTGTTCTGTTACTGTAATTTATATTTTTTGCCAATTTCTCCTATGCTACTTTTGTCCTGTGGATCAGCACTACTGGCTATTGCATTTAACTGCACATAGAGAAAAAAATGAAGAGAAAACAAAAGAAGGGGGAAAAAAAAAGCAGCCACAATTCTTAAAATGGTTACTTAAAATGTGGTTTCTTTGCTGCATGTGAGTTGACATTGAAAACATGTGTCCTTATTGCCTGAACCTGTTCCAGGCATGAAATCGTCAGTTCTATAACAGGAATCAGTCAAAATCAGAGTCAAGATTTCCTGCTGTGGTTTGCTACATTAAAGTAGTAATACACCCATAAGATTAACTTCAAATAAACTCCATTGCACTTTGCTTCACAGCCCTTGAACAAACAAGGTGTGAATGCATTTCCAGTGCTGAGTTAAAGTCTCTGATTGCCTCTAGTTTTCTAATGAGTGTGAGGAATATTTTCCTGGTTCAGCCTGGGGACTTTACGTGCATTGATGAAATCTGGGTCATGGCACAAATATGTCCAGTGGTTGGACTTGTTCTAGTGGCTCACATTATGCTGCCTCCAGGGCTCACCTATACAGAGTTCATCTGTCTCACTTCTTCCCAGGAAAAATACTTCTCCCACCCAGACCAGCAATACTGCTACTTTTTCCAGCAGTCAGAGAATGAGAATGAGTTAGGCTGTTCTCTAGAAGAGAAGTGTCCACCCCCTCTGGTTTGCTGTGTCAACAACCTCACATTACAGAAAGCCTCTTTTATAGAGCAGCTCTTTTCTCTCCTGCATAGATGCCATGTGATGAGTACATTACTGGTGATCTTTTTTTCTCTTGTGAAGTTTTTCCTCCACCGCGTTTCCTGACTTTTGTCTTTAGAAGCATGAATAAGTATAATGTCCTGGGTTTTTTTCTTGGAAAAACTGAATTGTCCTGTGGTAAAGATGAAGATTGCAACACTGCAGAAGTTACTTATCCCTGTGGCATTTAGAAGAGATGAGACAGAATGGCAGGGGCTGAGTGGAGGTAAATGGGAAAATAAGGGAGAAACCTGGGAGATGTTTGCCTCCAGGGCATCTGCTGACGTTGAGGACCTCTAGACACTACAGTCTGGCACTTACTGCAGCCTGGCACTGCCAGTGACCACTTCTCATCTGTGAGAGTGGCTCCACACTGTGCAAAGCCCACCTGGGATGTAATTCCACCCCTTTCAGTGGAGTTGCACCATATAAATACAGCTGTATGTTTTCCCGGGTAAAAGAGTTCCTCATTAATAATGTTCACAAGCTTATGCTGCAAATATTCTGGGAAAAGTCAGTTATATGAAGAATGCTTTAGCTTTCAGCTGACCTGAAGCTGTGCAACATCCCATTACTTCACACTGCCAACAAACACAAGGCCTGATTCAAGGCTGTTAGCAAGCAGAATAAAGGCAAATTAAGAGCAGTTACAGAGAAGAGGACTGGTATTTTGCTCCATATGATTAGTTTTTGTCTTGTTGCCTGTTCATCCTCAGAGTTTCTGTTTGTTTTTTTTTTTATTTTTATTTCTGACTGCTCACATGACCATACAGTAAATTCAGCTTGTGTTTTGATTGTTCATCTGTCGTGTGGATTTTTGGCAGGATGGGAATTATGTAAGTGGTTGTTTTTCCAGTACTGAAATACAAATGGCATGACAGGTGCTACCTGCTGAGGCATCCATGCCAGTGGGATGTGCACAGCTCATCAGCAGCAATTCCAGGATAAAAAAATTAGTAAGAAGACAAGTCACTGCTTTTGTGATGACATTCACTTTGACTATTCAGCAGGATTTAGACCCATGACTTTCACTGCCATAACATGGATTACTTAATGTCATTAGTTGGTGGGAGAAGGAAGGTGTTAGGCTTTAGGGAGACTAGAAAAGAGTGCACATGTTTTATAAATCTGTTGAACCAGAACATTGGGATGTCATAAAAAGACACTGACAGTTCCATTAGAGTGCTGTTTTATGTTTACATAATGAGACTTGTAATCTGTTTTAGGTTTGAGGGGGAAGAGGAAGAATGAGGTGTTTCCCTATTAGGGAATAAAGGTCTCTTTTTGCCTCATATGGTCCCATTGGTAGGGAAAAAGAGTATCTGTCAGGAAGTAAACATGGACTGAGTCCGAGGGAGAGTCTACGTTATGCAAGACTTGTAGGGAATGTGGACTTCCCACAAGGGCAGTATCTGCAATGAGTTAATGAAAGACAACCAGGAAAATGCTCAAGAAAAGAGCAAAAAATTGCAGTGAACACTTGCTCCCTTTCCCTCAAGCTGGGCTAGTAAGACTTTCTGCAATTGCAGGCTGTGAACATTAGAGAAAAAAAAAAAACAGCTGAGTACTGCTGCCAAGCTTAGGTACTGTTTATTTAAATAGCATTTGACTCGTAATACTGCAAAGTCCCAGGAGATTTTACTCCATGGGGACTTATGGCAGAGGCAATGGAGACGAAGAAGAAATTGTATTCCATCTCAGTTATCATTAATGAACAAAGGTACCCAAATGTGTCCTCTGATAAAGACTTTTTTGGCTGAAGAAGGGCTCAAAAGGGAAGCAAAGAACATGCAGCTGTTAGGTACATTGCTGCTCTGTGCATGGTGGGGACTGAATTGAAGGAAATGCATAACCTAGCCAGCCTGTGATAACAGCTTCCACCTAATCCCTAACCAACCATCCCCAGCCTCTAAGCCCTCACTAGGGATTTTGGAGGCTGACATATGTTTGCAGGATCCATCTCCTCTATCTTTCAGAATGTTTTAGAGGGATTCTCGCTGTTGTTCCCCAAAAAGCTCTTTAGATTTTTTTTCTTTAAATTTTTTCCTTTAATTGTTTGACATCCCACTTGCAAAACACAAATCAGTGCATGCACAAAAGACAGAATTGCACCTGCAGTCAAGGTGCAATAAAACTAGAAACTACAGGCAAATATGTCAATTTAAAGCTCTCAAAAAACCTCAGTTCATAAACCACAACAGCTGATATCAAATGCAGAACAACACAGATATATAAAGAAGGAGGTTGGCTGACAGTTGCCAGAAAACCATCCTCATGGATGGAGTCTGCCAACAACAGGTGATGTAAGAGCTGGCAGTGAATGGAGCTGCGAATGTGATGTCTGGCAGTTTCTTGAGATATGTTCACAGCATAGCAGTTGGAGACTTACAGAACAGCATTAAAAAGAAATGCCTGAGAATAAACCTGTGCAGCCTGACTCCTATGGCCAACAGGAAGCATCTCCTGTGTGTTTTGTTCTACTCTTCTGTGCATCTGGCTCGGGCTGGATTGAGCATTATAACTCATGTGCAATGAACTATGTCCTCTAAGACGTTCCAAGCCCCTCAGTTGTTTGCTCCATCCCTATGCCACTGTCCCCACAGTAAGGTGGAACAAGGTGGCACGAAGGAAAGAAGGGAAAACAAAGTGTGCCTGTGTATCAGGTAATCGCAGTGTATGGTCACTCATGTAAGTGCAAATCCCCTGTCATCAGCACTGTGAAAGGCTGCAGCTGCAGGGTGGATATACATCACCCTCTTTGATCCCTGCTGTGACCTGGAGGCAAGGAGCTGCTCAGAGACCTGGAGGATGCCATGACCATTTATCCTATGGATGACAGTCTCGATTGGTCCCACCAGAGCCCCTCTGGACAACAGTATCTCAGCTGTGTTTTCAACATAGGTTGTTACCTGTGGCTAGAGCGAGGCCACTGAATGTCAACTCTCCAGTCGCAGTCACTCAGAGTCATTTGAACCTCAGCCCCAGGCGGGCTCCATCCTTTCCTGTTGCCTGGTGTGCCCAGCTGCCAAAAATGCTGGAGCTGCAGTTTCTCTGCCAGGACACTGTTCAGACTAGTATATCTATGTCTGACTGGATGAGCCTGTTGCCATCCTTTCCCCAGCTTGGCATGGCTCATATCTTGTTCAGTGCCTGGCAGCTCGGCTTGTTGTTTCTGGCTGCCCTGCCCCATGAACAGTGCTGGGCAAAGGCTGTAGTTCACAGCAGCCTTGAGCAGCATGGACAGAGGCTGTCTCTAGCTGAACTGCCTGTGGGGCTCTGTCAGGAGTGTTGAGGAGGGCTGAAGGTGGTGCAGAGACACTTCCTGAGGAGGTGTTTGTACCTTTGTCACCTGTGCTTCTCCAGAGAGAGGGATGACAGGGCACTGAAATGAAATTCAGGTATTGTCAGTCTGTTTCTCTGAAAGCAGGGTTTTTTACTCACAGCATGGTAAGTAATTCAAGGCAAATAGAAAATGGATTGAGAATTAAATGGACTGAAGGATAAGGAGTCTCTGTCAGTGAGTGGGTCAATGTATCCTTAAACTACAGCTTAATGCTTAAAAACCCTATGGATTTTATGAAATTAAATCATGGTTTCTCCTTACTTTGAGAAAGCACCTTCACATAATTGAAAAAATAGCAAAGACCAAACTCATGTGCATTGCTTGGTGAGTGCAGCAGACAAGCCAGAGAGATATCCAGCATGCTGCAATCCAAACGGCGGCCTGGATAAAGCTCTGCAGCTGGGCAGGAAAAAGCGTATCACAGGCAATTACTTGCTGCCTGTCTTCCACGGCAAAGACATGCATTTCCACGTGTCCTCCCCAGTAAGGTGCCACAGTAGCAGCCATGGCTGAGGAAAGGGCTGTTACCATATAGCTCCAGAGTGTAGTGTGTGTGACTGCCTGTGTGCCTGCAAAATGCCTCATTTTTCTACAGTGATACAGTTCTAGACTAAAAATAATTTAGATAACACAACAATTAAGGCCATATAAATAACTAGACAGGAGATATCTAGACAGCTCTCCAGCTGAGAACGTTCCCTTTGGACCCAGCCACGTTGTCAGTGCCCTGGAGCTAGAACACCTCATGGGTGTAAGTGTTTCTCTGTGTTCCTGTGAAGGACCTGAAGGACCTGAAGGACCTGAAGGACCTGAAGGACCTTCAGTCCTCTCAACTGATGAGCTGGCATTTTTTAGTATCACTAAGTTCATTTTGAAAAGTAGCTGATAAGTAATCAGGAAAAGAACTTTCCACAGACAATGTTATCTGGGGAGTCTTGTCTGTAGAGACGAGTATCTTAGAAGAGACCCTTACCTAAAACACTGCAAGTCCATGACACACTTTCAGGTAGTCCAGAATTTTTCCTTTATTCTTTTATTTGAGTTTTGCTTCTCATGGCCTTATAAACTTGTCAGTCAAATCTGGGTTTGTAAAGTAACTTCTGTTGGGGCACAGAAGGAGGAACACAGGAGCTGCTTGTAAACACTTCAGATACCATGAGGGATTTCTTTTCTGGAAGGAAATCTCACTATACCTGGTGTAGGTATGCATGCTGAAGATGAAAGTCCTGATGTCCTCCTCTAAGAAATCCAGCTACAAGAGACCAGAAAGTTCTTTAGCAGTGAGCACCCCACTATTCCACTAACTTAGGAAATTCCCACGCATCATTGCAGAAAAACTTGCACACCCTAGAAACATCTTAAAGGCAGACAAAATGAAGTACAGGACAGAAAAGAATATAGATTCCTTTAGGATATCTGCTTCTAAAGCAATGCTGAGGACTTATCCAGAATCCAGTGTGTGCTACCAGCCACGTGATCTCTCAGAGGATATGGAAGAACTGAAGGTGTTTGTAGATAGGTGATTGGACTGAGTAAAGACTCAGAAAAACTTTCATATGTCAGAGAAATTGAAAAGATTGGTATCATTGACCCTAGAAAGGAGAATAATAAGAAAGAACAAAATACCAGTGTGTAGGACAATGAAAGATCTAGAGATGATAGATATGGAGCATCACTGCTCATGCATCAGCAAGGTTGCATTCAATAGATGCAGGGGCAGCGAAGTCAAAACTGGAAAAGAACATACTTTTTACTCACCACGCATAGTTAGACTGTAGTCACAGTAGTCAAGAACCTAAAGAAAATTAAAAAAAAAATAATTTTAATAAATATTAGGTATATGTTTTGGCTCAAATGCCATAGTGTAGCACATACTTGTTATTCAACACAGATTAAAAAAATTAAAAATCTGCAATGGCATATTATAAACACCATGACCCTCTTTACATTAATGTGTTGTTAATCTTTCAGATTTAGTAACTTTACAGCCATTTGTGTTGCCTTGAGGAAGAAATTGCTTCAGAGGAAGGTGGCTAAGAGTGTTTGTGCACACTCAGTGGCATAGCACAAGATCTCCTCTCCAAGTCTGAAGTCAATGCACTTTGATCACTTTGATACTCTGTCAGTACACCACAATTCTCTTAGGAAGGTGCTGTTCCTTCAAAAATGTTGTTTCTGATTGCTGTCTGTAGAAAATGTGTAGGAAGAGGGGACATTCACTATACAGCATAGCTGCTACCACAAAGAAAGGAAAGCAAGACATAGAATAATGACCTTGGAAAGCATTCTCTGTGCTTTTTTTTTGTCTTTTTTTAATTGAATGCTTAACTATGAATGATGATCTCTGCCTTGATCAGGGGACCGTGGAGCATTCTGATGGCACTGTCAGATGGCAAGGTCTGTCATCCTCTCCAACAATTTGCAGCATCTCATTTATTTGTGGAAAGAATCATACCAGCATCAAAGCAGAGCCAGAAGAATTTTTATGCACAGCATTCTAGGAGGTGGCACAGCACATTTCACAGAATAAAAAAAAGTCTTTTCATGGCTATGTAGTGAGACAAGAGGAAAGAAAGACTGTGAACCTCACCAAGAAATTAAACACTATCACGATTGAAATATATTTTGCAATTATTCATTGTTGTGATACTGCAGATTTTGTAGACGCACGACAAGATCAGAGCCTAATTGTACTAGAAGATACACAGACCTGGAAAAAAAGAGACTATCACTTTCCTGGAGAGTTTATATGCTAGCTAGATGAAACAGGCACAGGATAGGGAAAAAATATATCATTATCTGACTTTTACAGGTGAGGGACCAAGGCACATGGAGATTAATTGAACAGCTGAAGTCTGTACTTGAGCCAAGAGCTGAACCCAGATCTCTAGAGCCCCATTAACCACAAGACCAACATTCATAACCTCAGACTGTGTTGTCAATTTAATGATTGCAGCTAAACAGAAGACTTAATTCCAGGTCTCCAAAGAGCAGTATTAAAGTATTCTTTTGCATATTATTCCAGTAGTGCCCAGAGACACCCTGTCTGGTTCAGGACTCTGTTCTGTTGGACACTGTGTAAACCTAGCAGAACAGTGCTCTCAGCCAACCAAATGACAAAATATAATAAGTGGGAAACAACAGTCCCTTCAGATATAATCCTCTAAAATAAAGGATTTAATTTCTTTAATAGTTATACACAAGGATTGCCTGTATTCTGTTCTGCAGCATACTAGTTATTGTACACGTTGATTGAAAGCATGCTGACATTTTTGGGATTCTTTTCCCTGCTTTCTGGCCATTTCAGATTTTACACTATAAAAAACTGCTAAGTCATGTTGTTCTCTTGTGGACAAAATATTACCTATCAAAATTTTGAAGTTTTTTGAGTAAAAACCCGTCCTCAGTTCTCCTTTCACTCTTTTGTCCTGGGGTCTAAAACGTAGGTGTTAGAATGCTCTCATCTGTGCTTCTGTTGGTAAATCTGGATTAAAACAAAGACTGATAGGCTTAAAATCAAAATATAAGCAATGCTTGATTTATTTTACTGTGTCACTGTCAGATAACTTGTCCTATTTGGAAAAAAAAATAGTGTTTCAATGAAGATCCAGCAAATGCTGTCACTGATTTTAAAGGATGTTTTAAAGATAGTCCTTATATAGGTGAGAATTAAACTAAAGCATTGCATTTTCTTATTCTGATTGCTTTTGTATATAATAATGTCCTTAGTTATCAATAACCTGTGGACACAATTCAGCCACATAAAAAGACTATTCTGAGGCGACTGCTTGTTTCCCCTTTGTGCTCCCCTCTTAATGCCTTAAACACTGTTGCCTCATATTAACTTATTATTTCAGTCATTACATGGTGAGCTCTAGAATTGTGCTGAGAAAATAATTTTTACTCTGGACATTCCTGGTGACTGAGGAGTTTCAGCAATGCACAGATTGCAAGTTTATAGTCAGAAGGCTTTGCTGGAATACAGATGGCTTAAAGACATTTGTTTCTTCCATCTGAAGTTATCCTGACAGGACATGAGTGGAGCTTCTACATATGACCATGTGGGTCCGTGTGGCTGGCAGCACACTTGATGCTGACTGACATTCACAGGTGAGCTACAGAACCCGCTGCTTCAGCTTGAGCTGTGCCTGTGCATGCCATCTGCCTTGACTAAGCTGGACTTGCAGCAGCATTGGACATGTGTGTCCTTTCAAACGTAGGTCTACTAGGAGCCAGAGTGCTGGGAATTAGAAAAATCCCCAAAGCCATGAGCAGCTTTCATTGAAGTGCTTCCTGGAACACAGTAAAGGGCATTATAAAGGGACATTAATGTACCTCTCTCCATCAGAAGATGTGCTACCCAGGTACCTGTATTCTCCTTTATAACACGGGGGAAAATAAAAGAGTTGTAGCACCGCAGGGAGTGAGATCCATTATCCTTTGTCACATGCTCTGTTAAAGTGCATCTCCTTCAGTCTCCAGAATCAGATTTCACAAGACCCTAGTTATTTACCTCCTATCTAATCCTGATAACTCTGTTTTGCCTAGCACTGTGTTTACACTTTTCATCTTCCGAACACACTTGCTATGTTCATCAGCCTCAGAGCAGTGGGAATTTTGTACCTCCAGCCCCCATGCAGCCTGGCTAATGGCAAGATTGTTCCGAGTGGGTGAAAAATTCAAGTCAGGTCACTGCAAGTTCTTGCAGTATGATACACTATGTAATGAAAATTCATCTCATGTTGTGAAACATATTGTACTGCTAAAATCAACAAAATGCTGTCAGGGAATGTTCTTTGAGGTTATCTTTAGAATGAATCTGCTTGGACTTTTGACACCTACTCAGCAATGTCTCTTGGCATGCAACAAACATCTTATCAAAATGCTGAAAATGTTTAGTCAGTAACTAATTTAGTCCCTCGTAAATGTTTTTGCTTCCTGAATTGTCTTCCTCTCCCTTTCTCTTTTATTTAGTGTTCAGATGCTCAACTCTAATCATGTAATAGGCAGGAGGGGATGTCCTTGGGAAGGAGATACAACTTGTGACCTGGGGAGGAATGTAGTTCTCTGTGTAAAAGGACAAATTTTCATTTATATAGTCTTTCAGTAAGTTTTGTGCTTTCGGTATATTAAGTTGTCAGTAGTCACTACTGTTATGCTATGCACATTTATTTTACTCGGATACAACCTGTAGTTTTGCCTAGTGGTGGGAAAACTAGCAGTTTTTAAGAAACTACATGAAAATGCATTACATGTGTATACATTAGTGTGCTATTTAAAATACTCAGTGGGACAACAGTACATGCTCATGCTTCAGTTATATTTCTCTGGTTCTTTGAGAATAATTATACAAGCAACACATACATCTATGTGTGCATAAATAAATATCTATGTAAGACATACATATCCAATTGTTGCAGAGCAATCAATATATATATTCAATAATATATATATTATATATATTTCATAAGGTGAATATGTATAAGCGACCAGATTAGTACTGAACACAGCCATGTAGAAAATTCTAGAAGTTGAAGTCACATGAACCATTTCTTAGTATAAATCATAGCACATGACTGCCCAAAGCATGTAACTTCTTACCCAGGCTTTTAACCTTACATTAAGTCTGGAAGTTAAGAGTAGTATAAGAAACAAGTCAAAACTAAAAAGGAAAGGTGGTACACACAAAAAAAGTGACACATCCCACATGTACAAGAGATCTAAATAAAGCCCTCTGTGTGGGAACATAAATCCATGTTGGGACACACACAGTGAATTAGCACACATACAAGTGAGACTATGCAGGCTCACACCTACAAATAGTATCAAAACCTCAGCTGTCAACTGATTACCATTTTTCCAGAATATGGGCATAGTCATCAACACTCTCCTTTAATAATTACAGTGCAGCACCCTCAAAAAATATAATCATTCCTTCTTTCCAAATCTCCAAGTTGTCTTGACTTTGGACTATGTTTCTGCAAGTGCTTGTTTCGTTGTGCTTGTGTTCTTTAAAGTCTAACACTCTGACCTTCTCTACGCAGTCCTTGAACTACTTCAAGTGAAAACAACACACAACTAAATTCTAAACAAAAGATGGTAAACTCAAATACACAAAATATTTCAAAAATAAAAAGACAACAGAGATATATCATCTGTAGCTGTAAAATCCCAGCAGGAAACCTAAATTAGGGCTTTAGCAGAGCAGCCAGAATATACTTATACTTCAGTCTTAAGGTGTGAACATGCAGATACATTTCCAAGGACAAAAGGAAGACTGTAAATTCTTAGCTCCTGGGATCCGCTACAAAAACAAGTCAGAAAACTCTTCTTAAATGTTTCTGCTAATCAAGAGAAAAAGCAGAGATGCTATGGAGGTTTGAAAGGAAAGCATTGTTTTTCCCTAACCGGTAAGCTTACTGTCATAGAAGGAATCTACTCCAGGACAGATTTTACAGCAGTCAAGAACATACTTCTTATTGGCAATAATTAAAACACTAGTAATAATGCTAGAGAATGAGGGATATACCACATGAAGGGTTGTAGATCTCATCCTATATCTCATGTGAGTTTAGTATCATTTCCATGTTACAGAATTAGAGCAATACAAACCCTTTTGGTGCAAGAGGTTTGAAGCAACAAAGACAAGTCTGTAAAGTAAGTGAACAGCTTTATGTGACACTTTTTTTTTTAGATCAGCTGGCTTTATTTCAAGCAGGTATTGTACATAAATCTTATTCTCTCCAGACATGTTTTGTTGCAGTCAGTAGCCAGAGGGAGCGATACTGAACTACAGTGGAAGAGGAAATGAAGGAGAATGCCACACTCTGTGGAATTTTTATTGAATTCCACTCTATATTCCTTGTCCTTAAAGAACATGGTGCTATTTCTAGACCTAATCTCCTCAGGAAGGACTCCAGCCAAGGAACCCCTCAAGACAGCCAGCTTTAGACCCCGGCCCTCTGAGCAATGGGGAACTCAGCTCCGTGCTCCTATGCAGAGAGTGTTGCCCTTGTTCCCGTGCTTTGGCTCACATGGTTTCCAACATAGGAACATAGTATGAGACTTTTTCTTCCATGAACTTCTTAGCCTGTTTGGTCTTTGGTGCAATGAGATTTTAACAACAAAGCCAAAATATTTCTCTGTGTAAAAAAAAATCCCCTTTCCCAAATGGTTTTACTGAGTAGCACACGCATTATTATTTCATTATAACTCTTCTTGCTCCACCTTTCTACTCCATTGTAGTCAGCTTCCCTGGTCTTATTTTAATATGTTCTGGTTCTTCTCCATTTTCCTTTTATTTGAATTGATTTCCCCTCCCCCCTTCCTGTTTCCTTCCCTAACAGAGCAGGGACACACTAGCATTTTACTTTGTATGAAAATTCCAAATATACCCTATTTTCAAAGGTTCCTCTTTAGAAGGAAGAGGGAAGTCAGCTTTCCTTATTACAGCTTCCATTAATTGTGCTTAAGCAGGTCACAGGAAAGCTCACGATATGTGCACAAACTTGACTCTATAAATCATTAGTAATGGATATGAAATCTTCTAGAGACTCCTAGAAGGAAGTGATTACAGCAGTAAAATATCATCTTTGCAAGAAAAAATGTGTAATAATAACTCTGTGGATTTCATATTACTGTTGTAACTTAGAGATGAACACCCGGGTGCATTGAGAGCTTTAATAATGTATGTGCAGGTGGCAAATTACCCATAGAGAATCTACTGAATTGTGGATAATGTTCATTTTATATTCTCAAAGATAACCTAAGCCTTTGGGCAGATGTCATCTCATGCCCCATGCTCATGACACCTAGTAGGAATATGGAAAGCACAGTGTGCTGACAACTTCCCTGAGCATAAGCATTCCTCCTCCTGTGAGCAGTATGAATTCCTAGGGGACGAGGCACATTTATTAAAGGCATATTGATGCAGAGTAGACTAAACCTCATGTCAAACAACTCCATGAGACTACTGTACAACATTTCTGTGCTATACATTACAGAAAACTTCTTACTGGAATCACTTTGGTGTCTGTTGAATCATAAACACAAATAAGAAACACAGAAATGTGGGGAGGCCTGTAGTGCAGTCTCTTTACCTGCAAATATTTTGTACAAAGTAATACAATATGCATTAATGCAGCAGGCAGATTGCTGCACTCCCTGATTCATCCACTGGATACCTGAAGTGGACTCTCTGTCCTTAAAAATATTTGATTGTTTCATGTTAAGTGGAAGAATTCCAACAGAAAGGGTTAAATAAATACCACAAAAGAAGAAAAAGGATTCATGCTTAGTCCAGTATAGTTATTTATCTAGCAGGACATCTTAAAAGTAATCGATGCAAAGGGATATTAAAGCTTTTGCTTTTAATTGACAGCTGGGTAGTGACTTGTATTAATAGAAAATAAACAGCCTTAAGCTCACACAAAATGGAAACTTCCCCCCGCCCCTCTCAAACATCCCCAGCCCTCTGATAGGACTAAATTCATCCCTTCATTGATTTGGGGCCAAGATTTTTATGTAATGACCTGATAGAAATGAAATACTTTGTTCTATCTGAAGTGATTTCGGAAAAGACACAATGTCCCAATGCAGCAAGACCGTAAGATTATCAGTCTTTTACATAAGTTTAAGATATGCACACACCTTGAACTTCTGTATCCGCCCTTTCCTTGAAGCTTGCCACCTCTGATAATCCCTTACCTCTTCCTGATGGGGCTCCCAGTCGCTACAGCTGCCCGTTTGACCCAGACCTTTCCCCATCCTACGTGGCTCAGCTTGGTGCAGCAGTTCCATCTCTTTTGTCAAGCAAAAATGGGGCTGCCAGTGATGAGCTCAGTTACAGGCTGCAGACTGACTGTGCTGCTTCTAAATGAGGCAGCAGTGTCTTCTAAGCCACTTTCCCTTTTGTCATTGTGTAATTGGAAAGGCAGTATCAACTCCGTTGATTGTTACAGATGCAAATAGAGCTGGAGAATCAGTCCAAGGTTGGAATCAAACTAATCACAGCTGTGCTAGGTAGGCAGGTCTGCCAGAGAATTTATATCTTGGCCTTAAAACTACTCTGTTAGCAGAAGTGTAGCATATTCTCACAACAGAAGGGTATTAAAAAAATTAAAAACCCGTTTAGCTATTTTTAAGTGGCAGAACTAGAAAACTGCCAGCAGATTACTCTTTTCTTCATAGTACAACCCCCCTCTATTTTAGAAAGAAAACTAAATATTTTGAAAAAATAATACTCATATATTAACTATTTTTCTAAAGCTTATCATTCTGAATATTTTGTGCATGGAGAAACAATAGACAAATGCATTTTATTTGTCTTTCTCTACTTTTTTCTTTGTGGTATGTGGTAGGAAACCCTGGAATATATTAATTTCATCCTGAAACACTATGTTCATAAAAACATTAGAGGATCATTATGAAAGATACTCTCAGTAGTTCAAAATCCTTGTTTGCACCGTGTACAGCAAATCCAATATAGTAAGTGAGTTACTAAATATAATGAACTTGAGAGACATGCCAAGCTCTTTGTACTCTGTTTGGCGGGCAGGTTTTGTCCTTGTCTCCTGCTAAGGATCTTAGTGTGTTTATTGATCCTGCCTTGTCACCCCGAGGTCAAATTACAGCTACGTGGAACTGAACCTTCAAGCCACTTGGAAATTATAGCTGAGGCAACACAGTAGGACGCAGCCTCTCAAATGTGTTTTTCACCAAGAACTCACAATCTCACAAGCTCCAGGTCCTGGTCACCAGCTGGCAACTCCCAAGTGAGCCTCAAGCTATTCTTTAAATGAGCTTCTACAGGGACTCTTTCTTCACAGGTTTGACTGTTATAATTACACCATGATGTTCAGTCTGGTAGTAGCTTCTTTCTCTGAAATGTTCTGGGACTGGCCACCAGGCAGGGCTGAGCAGTCTGCACTGTACCTTTCCTTGTTGATTCTGATCTTCTTTTTTCCTCAGTTGATGCCTTCATTTTCATGATGGGTAAATTTTAAAATGCAAGGATTAAAATCTTCAGCATGGAATTGCCTCACACGTGGGAGGAAGAAAAGAAACAGCCCCTCAAGCAGACCTGATCCCCTGAGGACAATGTCTAAAATATCCCTCATGACAAGAATTTCTGGACCACCCCTACAAATACAATCTATCTGATTTCAAAACCAATAGAAGGAAATATTCTTGCCCAAAATATGCAGCCACACCTCACAGTTCATTTACACAGACTGTCTGCTAGATGCTTTAAGCTGAAAATCAGACTACCAGAAACAGCTGTGCCTGCAGGTATCTGAGACCTAAGGAGTTACTAAATAGAAGCTTGTGCATGTGAAAAGTCCTGATTAATATCTAGAAATTTCATTATCTATGCCAACAAAAGTTGTGGAAGAGAAAATATCTTTTATTTGATGCTTCCTTGTGCAGGAGACCTGGTCAAAGTCCTCAAAGGTCTTAATGAAACAACTGCCTTTTACTCAGCTTTCTACAGAGGGTATTTTTCACATGTCACTTCTAGCTGCAGGTCCAACCTGACTGAAAACAGCTCTGAAAACTTCTCAGCATATGTTTCATCTTCCTGCCACTCTTCCCCTGTTAGAGGTGACTTTCTATCTTATTTGGAGAGCTTTCGTCAGCAGCAGCCATGCAAGCCTGACCAAGCAGTGGACACATTCTGGATGGGGGCAGGTTGAGACAAGAGCCACTTCCCCAAGAGGGCCACTCTTCTTGGAAAACATCAATAAAGATAACTGATCACTTGGGGAAAATAAACCAAAATGGTTACGTAGGATGTGAAACAATCTTCTCACTTGCAAGTGAAGAGCATCTGTGCATATCTTAGAACAAGGCTCTAATATCTGTTCTATACTGGTGAGGGTTTCACTTGCAGAAGCAAATATGCAACATCAGGACCAAGCACTCACACAAACTGAAAATGTAAACTGATGCATATATTATTTCATCATATCATTAAAACTCACACGACCATTCATTAATGGACTAAACTGCTGTTTCTGTTGACCTTTGAGTGGAAGACAATGAACAAGAATGGACTTCTGTTTTATTTCTAAAAGAAATTGGGACTTCACTGTTACTTTTCATAAAGATTTATCATAAAGCTTAGAATAGTGTCAAAATAGATACATATTTATACAAAATATTTAATTGTCTTTTGAATATTATTTCTAAAAAGGTTATGACATCTTATGAAGTCATTGAGTATATTCTCAAAATGGAAAAGTAGGAAAAAATACCTCCAAATTTGCTTTTTTTTTTTCTTCCCTAAACAAGTCCTTTTACATTTAATTATCTAAATCTGCTTTGGCAGTTGTAAAGTGGAAAAGCTTTGGATTTTTTAATGATTTCCATTTCATTTCCAATTTTTATCACACCTCTAGCTGAACTTACTTTTATGTGTTTATAGTAACCACTTTAAAAACACCACTTCGGAATGCAAATGTTCTTTTCTATTCTTTGCATGGTCAAATGCCTTTTGTACCCTAAACTATATGGAGGTAGTCTTACGATTAAATAAAGAAAAAGCATGCACCTGGCTGTATGCAATAAAGGGATGACTGAATAATGATGATGATATAAACTCCGAAGGGAAGTGATAACATGCATTGGCTGTGTTTTATTTTACCTGTAAACAAGTAAACATGGCAGGAGATACATCTTGCCCAGATCCTTAACTGAACAATTTGTCAAGCTTAGCTTGCTAAGCATGCAGTTCCCCTGCACTGACTTTGCTGCTCACAAAGGCTGTCAGGAGTGACATGACATTTCTCAAAGGAGAATTTATTTGAGGCCCAGAGGCTCATCCTGGCCTACTTGTCCTTCAAAAAGATGCATTGCAGGCACAGGCTCACGAGAAAAGAAGTCATCTCTGCTCACAGTCCTCTGCATCCCTATCCTCATAGCTGAAGTCACTGAGAAAAGGCAAACCCAGCAACTCCTGCAGGCTCTGAAGCACAGGGCACCAGAGTGCACTTCTGTCCTGTACCATGAAGATGGACTGCATGGGACTGGGCAGCAATTGCTTGATAAATAGAGGTGAACATATGAGGTCAGATGCATGAGGAAACAACCAGAGCCTTTATCCTAAGGTCAAGTTAAGCCTGTTGGGAAACATTTTCGATATTCAAAATATATTAATTTGGAAAAAAGAATCACAAAATCTCATTATGGACAGTTTCCTCTGCCTCTGCCTTTTCTGATTCTAAGCAAACTGACAAATTACTTTTGGTTGTGTTTTTGTTTGTTTGTCTGTGGTATTTTTTTGTTTGTTTATGGTGTGTTTTTGTTGTCTTTGTTGTTGTTTGTTTGTTTTGTGTGTGTGAGTGTCTTTTATTTCATTTGTGGTTTTCTTTCTTTTTATTTTAAGGAAGAGCAAACCAAAAAAATGCAGATTGCACAAGAAACTGAGTTCCCATGAGAAGATTATTTTTCTTCAATTTTTCAGATCAGTGTGTTCCTTGTGGTTAAGTGACATTTCACTAATAGATGGGCATCTATTTGGAATGAAACTGCAAATCCATCCATCACTGATGAGAACTGTGATTCTGATTGTTCTTATTCTGTCCTAAGCACCTATGAGAATGACGACGAGTACCTAAAAGACCTGACATCATCACAAAATTGCATTCTACCTTCTACCGTAAAAATAAATCATGATTATTTCTGTGGTCTCTAATGAGAAATTGATTTTTTGTGCCTCCTGTGGATGCTGCAATACTATTTTAGTGCAATGCTTTTATGTCTATAACAGCCGATTGCTTTGACCCTGAAGTCCTTCTTGCAGTGCTGCTGACTTGCTGAATCACAGAGTTCATTCACATCCTGCCAGAGAATAGTATGCTGAATGCAAAACTTGCTACAGCAGCAGTATAAAAAATTAAATTAGATAACACAAAAATAAATACAAAATAACGTAAAAGAAAATAATAAAAAAGACATAAAATGTTAATAAAAGACCTGTCAAGTTCAAGCAAATGAGAATGGCAGTGTGACTTTATATGCCACAGATTTCAAGTATTGCACTTCATCCCTGAAGTGTTCATATGAAACCTTTCTCTGGCTTCCCCTGATGTTTCAGTGATGATAAGGATATGGAAGTCAAGGAATTCAAGTGTGATTCTTGCATCATCTTTGATTACTCCCATGGAGTGTGAAATCTTCTGAATAATATAAAATGGCTACAGATGGATAGAGGCTTCTGAATCTCTCCTAATTCCCCTTTTGGAGATGTAACCTCTGCGTGGCTATGACTTTATCTCAAAGGTATCCAAAGGCACTTTAGGTATTATAACATTGAAGTTCTTGAAGTATCAGAAGTTCCATTTCTTGAAAGGAAAAAAACACTAAAAGCCCTGATGTTATCAATGGAGGAATTTGGACTTAATCACTGGTTGGATGCCCCTGCACACCAGTGCAGATTAATCTCTGTCTTTACTTTCTGAGTGCATCTGCCACCCACCCTGGCCTTACTGTTGTGCATCTGATATTCAACACACTTGGTATCTGGGGTCACACAAGAGGAGAGGGACACCTCTCAACCAGGCCAGATGGTTTGTTGTGCCTGGGATTCACCTGACCTCAGGCCAGGTGGACCTGTATGCTCATTCCTGCCTTGTGTGGGTGAGACATCTAAACTGGGAACTGAAGCGCTTAGCATACACTCAGCTTTCTTCCCTGGCACTTCTGTCACCTGAGGGAGTCATCCTGACCTGCTTGCTTAGAGCATGCTTAATACAGCACAAATCCAACTGTCTGCTAACCTCACCCAGGTGGAGATTAACCCTCTCCAAAATGGATCATATAATTGTTTCTTCTCTTGAGTCAACTCTTTTAAAAATGGAGCTTAGAGGAAAATGCTGCCATGCCCATTGTGCCTACAGCACATCCCCCACATCAACCCCCTGCCAGAGGGTCAGAAAAACATCCTTCTTCACCACCCACTGGCCAGGGGGTGAGGGACCAAGGTGGGAGGGCAGTTAGGGAAAGAAGGTGTGAACACTGAAGTATATCTACCCTGACTTACATACTGCCAAATGTCTGTGTCTCTTTCTTTCTGCATCTATTTCTGAGTTACCTGACCTTCTCCATACAGGGCAAGGGGAGTGTGAGTACCTAAGGTAGGACTTAGAAAGAAATTTTTCACAGAAAGGGTGATCAGACATTGGAACGAGCTGCCTGGGGAGGTGGTGGACTCTTCGTCTCTGGAGACATTTAAAAAGAGACTTGATGTGGCACTCAGTGCCATGGTCTAGTGACTGTGGCGGTAATTGATCAAGGGTTGGACTCGATGATCTCTGAGGTCCCTTCCAACCCAGCCTATTCTATGATTCTATGATTCTATGACTTTGAACCCTCATAATGGCACAAGGCTTGTGACCCTCAAATCCTGCTGAGGATCTAGGCATTTGTTTCAATGCACATTTCTGCTAATTACATCTGTAAACTGGCTCCTGAACAACTTGGCCACACTACCTTGCTCTCTCTTGGCAGAAATACAGTGCAAAATTCATCATGGATGGTAAGATCTCCAAGTGTTTGAGAGTGCTTGAATACCTCCCTACCCCGGTAATAATTTCAGAATTTTGTTAAACTCTTGCACTGATCAGATCTGTAAGCCATGATCCTTAAGCTTTGTAGGTTTTTTTTTGTTGTTTCCTGCTGTGTCGTGCAGCCAGAGCAGTGTTTGCTTATGATACTGTAGTGAATACAACCTGGAAGTAAAGAAACATGAAAAACAGCAGGAGACTTAAAGAGGAGATAATATTTTCCAGCCACATCCAAAACAGACACTTATTGCCATATTATATAGCTGAAAGAGAAGATATTTCTAGGTAATAAAGGATAACTTGCAAAACTGTATGTACAACATAAATTCCTATTCTAAGAGACATTACTGGAAGTTTAAGGAATTTCTGTGTATACAACCACAAGTGCTGTAACCCATTATCTCAGTTTTCAGCCTTATTTTCTCCTCCTGAGTGGGCTACTACAAGATGTTCAGTCCCCACCGACAAAGATCATGGTGACACATTTTCCCTGGCAGCCCCTTTGCTGCGGTGACCTGGCCACACTGGGGGTCACGCACTGGGGCACAGACCCCAACATGCACCTAAACACACCCTCCAGGAATAGCAGGCCTGTGGGGTGAGAGATCTCTTCTCTGCTCCTCGGCAGCTTGGTGAGGAAGACATTTAAGGAGTCACAATTTATTCACAGACTGACCGGGGAGGGTGAGGAAGAAGTTGTACAGTCCTCTCCCATCTTATGTGCTGCTCACTTTCCCAGACTGTAATGATCACACTGTAACCCTGTGTATATACAAAACTGATCCGCACTATTTAAGTCAAATTCTTGCCAAGAGCAGAGCTTTTACCTCATCAGATTTTTACAGGGACTCAGAGTCCTACTATGCCTGAGGTCAGTTAATGTCTTAAATGATCACAAGGCGTGTGACATGGCGTGCATTGCTGCTGCTTTTGAAACCAGTGGATTGGAATGGAAGTCTGCTGTGCCTCAATGCTCAGCAATCAAATAGCACATAAAACCTCCCCCACCAAAAAAAAAAAAACCCAAAACACAAAGATCTTGGTGTTTTGTAGCCATAGTCTTTAACAGAGATTAAAGACTGAGCTTAAGCTGTCTGACAATAGGCTGCATTCAAGAATGCAGTATAAAACAGAACTGAATTTGTGATGTTACTCCATCTCAGCTGCTGATGTTGTAAAACAAACACACCATGTCTATCTGTAGCGTAATTCCTGAAAGTCTTATGGGGCTCTTTTTCAAGCACTGCTCCTGTCAGCTTCCATGAGCTTTAAGGTTTTGGCTTTCTCATGCATGTCACGTATTCTTAGATGAAACACAGGTTTCTAGACAGTCATGTTCAATAGCCTAATTGTGGACAAGACTATTTTTCCTGGTGTAAGAGTAAGAAATAGGAGGATAGGTGGAAGGGAGAACAACACGTTAATCTAGGATTTACTGTCACAACAAGTAAGCAGTGTTATTTTAGGAAGCTATTCAGACACAGGATTCCCTTAGTCTGTTAATTCATTGGAAATAAATCGTTCGCTAACCTCTTTCTCAGTGTGGTTGTTACACTGGGCAATCCTCTTCTGCTCTGCACACACATGGGAGCAGTGACCCTGAGTTGCAATGAAAGCCACACCGATGTTTGGAGGTATAACTGGGTATAAATGACTCACTAATCCTTTAATACTTCCGTTCACAGTGAGGCTCAAGTCTAAATGACAATGACATGATCCTTTTTCAAAATGAAAGGGATGAGTCCTTCTTGTCTGCTCCCCACTGCCTTTGTTGCTGTTCTTATGTTCTGCATAAGGTGGTGACTAAGGAGAAGCAATGCAAGGAAGATAAACTCTTTAATTTGTTCCAGACATGTCTGATGAGACTCTACCTCTCACCACATGATCTTCCATCATAATAACTAGTGCAATGTATTGATCATCTGAAGCAGCTGGAGTAAAGTCAGGATCCTACCACACATGGAAAATCTGACAATGAAGTTTGCAGAAGAGCTGGGCTGGTCTCTGCAGGCATAGTCAGAGCTGAGTTATGCCCTATGGAAATGCAGCATTGTTTCCCCATCCCATGCAGGGGGTGCGAAGCTAACATCTGCTCACCGTGGGAGAGGGAGAATGGGAACATGCTCTGGGACTTGCTAGTTTGGCCGCTTTGCTGCAGAAAATAAAACAGAGGAAGTAATGGCATAGCTCCTGCGAATGATGATGCTAAAAGCATCCTAGTCTGCCTGAGTGGTCTGAGCGTAGTCCCACATAAACAGCAGAATGAGTGTGCTGGGAAAAGAGATCCTGGTCATGTAATAAAGATGACTGCACTGATGAAATCAAGCAGACACAAACTGGGTTTTAACTATGTTACCAAAGCAACCTGCAGCCTCTAAACATCTGAGAACAAATTTACGTAGGGTTCATGCTGACTTCTGCCAATTGACAGTCTGGCCAGAAAATCTGGGGGAGGAGGCCCTTCCTGGAGGACCCCAGCAGGGTGGCAAGTACCACCTTCCCCAGCAGCACCCAGCAGAGCAGGACTCCAGGACTGCCAGGGGATGCACCAATTCAGGGTCACCCCTCAGGCCTTTCCTGCCCATCAGTGGGGATGCTGCAGGAGGGAACTCAGCATAGGTCTAATAACACCACGTTACTACTTCTTTGAGCAGTGACTATGCCTTGAGTGCATGAGGGTGAGATTAGCTCCAGCTCTCTACCCTGTTATTAGTGCATATGACACAAGACCTGTAACATACTGTAACAATGTGTTAAGACTCCAGAAGTACTACACAGAATGACTCAAACATAGCTCATGTATATTTAGTGCATCTCAGAAGAAAGGCTCATTCCTTTGGATGGTCCTCGGTTGCCATTTTTAGTTTACAGTATAAGAATTCAAGGACAGTATGTCATTGGATCATTAAGACATTCTCCTTGAACTTTATAGGTAAATAGAAGTTGAGGTTTTTCTTAAATATAATTATTTTTATTACTGTAAAATTTGCATGTTCCTGTTTGTCAGACTTTTTATTGGAGTTCAAGAGTATATTTATAAAAAGTCACACTACCACCACTAATACAACATTGCCTTGATAAATGCTATTACTTGGCCTAGCCAACATGGTTCTATTGTGCTTGTGACTCAAAGATTCTTCAGAAACCCTACCCACTAGTCATGTCAACACTGCTTGAAAGATCCAAAATACTTAGATTTAGATCAAAACTCACATGCCAGTTCAGATCTTACTGGAGATCACTGAGTTTAGTACATGTTCTTAAAGACACAGAATGATAAATATTTGACATTAAAAAATATTTCAGAGTAATCATTCCCAATAGGAATAAAGAGACATAAAATAATGAAGTGATAAAGATATAGATTCTCTTTGAAATCTATATTTATATAGCACTTTTTTATGTAAACTCAAAACTGCAGAGATTTAAAAAGCAAGAATCACTCTTAATACAACCTCAGCATAGTCACCTGTGCAGTAAAAGGAAGCAGAACTTTAACAGCAGTATAAACTCAGAGCCTACTGTGAGTTTGAACGTGAACGACAGTGTCTCTGAAAATGTGGGGGAATACTGACAAAAGGAAACTAGAATTTGCCCAGGAAATGAGGCTGACTCACGCTCTCACAAATTATATCGTCTGAATGAAATTTTCATTCAAAAGGTTTAAATCCAGTGGCTTACAAGATGACTGGTTTTGTCATGATATGCCCTTATCGAGCAGGGAAGTTTGAGTTTGAAAAGACTGTCCAACACAGAGCAAAATAAAATGCAAAAAATATTTCCCCAAGATACCTGTTTCTGTTGTGTCTGTGCCTACTGTCTCAAGATCAGTCCTACTCCCACTTGATGTCACAGCAAAACCCATTCTGATGACAACATTACAATGCTGGACCCTGAGGTTCCTCTTCCCCTATTATTCTGCTGTTGGGAGAAGTGTCTGCTTGAATGTTTCTGTACAGGGATGTGCACAAACTACAGATGACAATGGCAAACAACAAGGTGACTATGTCACAAATATTTCAAACCCCATGAATGGCCTGAAGATATATCTTTCATAATCTTCAAAGCTGTTTCTAACTCTCTTTCCATATGCCTACGCACACTGGCTGAAATCTTCCAGGCACTGTCATCGCAAGGTGTTCTTTATGTACACTAATTCAAGAGCTGGATGGATAAAACAGCATTTTGGTGTCTGATACAGTCCATGTCAATGCTTAAAATAGCAAGCTGAAAACACATTATCTTGGTGCCTGTATTTGAATCAATGAAGTGATCTAATTCATTTATTTGGAGCATCTTGGTCACTGAACTGTGAAGCTCTGGCTCCAGTTTCTGATACATTTCAGATGCTTTAACTGGAAATCCTTTCAATGTGCCAGCTCACATGCCTATTGCCTTTGTAATATATTCACCTTTAAATTAAAACAATTGTGTCTAACTAGAAGGAGTTGCTATATCTTGATGATGGATAACAGTGAACAAATGAAGAAATCATAACAGTTTATACAGTCTTTTCCTTAAGATGATTAACAGCGTCATTTAAGCTCAATCATTTGGATGTGCATTCGTGGAAGTAATGCTGCTGCTTGATTGTTCTTCTAACACAGAAGACTTTGCAGACAGAGACAGTAAGACTATTTAAGGCAAGACAATTGTTAATCTTAGATTTAGTACTGCAGTTAGATTACCAGAGAGGAAATTGCTCATCTTTGCTTGTGAGGGTCTAGAAATAGCCCAGACCTGATGTAACTAGTGCTTAAAAATAAAGCCGTCTCCAGTGATAGCAGACAAAGCGAGTTATCACCAGGAAAGGGGGAACCCCTCTGAGGCATCCCCCACAGTCTGCACCTGGCATGAGAGAAGGATTCTGTACACATGGAGTGAAAAGACTATGGGGTCCAGCTTGGCTACTGAGAAGGAAAAAATGTGAGAATAAGAATTAGCTCTATAAAAATGGCATCAGTAATAAAATACCATTTATGTGCAGCATTTTGGGGGCAGTTTATACTGAAATAGATCAGTTACTTGCACTCTTGCTGCAGAGAGGCTGTTTTCTATCACATACCTCTCTTCCAAGGCATCATCCCCATTACCAGAAAAGTCAGCTATTCACGTCATGTCCTTTCATGTAATTTTTAATCTATTATTTAGTTAAGCCAAATATTTAATTAGATATTTCAATATAAAAGCAATTAGCAAGCTTCCTATGTATAAGCAATAATTATGAAGCAGCTTAATAATAGAAGAATGACTAATGAACAACATTTTGTTGAAATTCTGCTCGAAGACTTTTGTGATATGTTTTAAACTGCTGATTTATTTTTTGACTCACCAGCCCTAGTTAAAAACAAACAAAATCATCCCATATCTCTTATTTTGGGTTGTAATTCCTTTTGCTTTGCAAATGTCAGCATGTCACTTTGCAACAATGTGCCATCACAACAGAACAGCATGTGGCGATGTCATTGCATGCCTACACCATAACATTGCAAAATAAAGTTTTTGTGAGCAAGAAAATAGTTTCCAGGGTATTAAATTGCAGGTTCCAGGATGTGGACTCGCCTTGGTAAAATCAGGTTGATCCTACGAAAGCTGAGGCTTAGGCCAAAGCACTTATTTGTAGCAGGATACTTCATAAGAACAGAGCCAGATAAACAGGAAACACTCTCTCTGTCATATAAATAATGTGTCCTCATCAGACTTCTATTCATGCAGAAGTCATCTTGTAATTAATGGTTTATGATTATGGGCTTCAGGTGAGAGGTAAGAGCCACTTTGTCTGATGACAGGTAAGAGTTTGCAGTGTAAAATGAGGAAGGAGGGATGGAACTGTTGGAGGATGGAGAAGAGGAAGGAGGGAGAAGCAGGCAAGTGCCGAGGGAGTGGCAGCTGGGGTGCACGACCTGTGAGCTGTGCATGCCTGTGGCTTTTTGTGTCACTGGAATGGCAAAGCAAAGAAGCAGGTAAGGAATTCAGCTCTGTGTAATTTATTATATATTCTGTATCATCTCAGAAAACTCTCTCCTTGGAAGCAATTTCAAAAACATTTACAGCACTTGAATGTAATATCTTAAAGCAATTATAAATACCAATGTATAAAGGAGTCAGCAGACACTCAAAAATCTTTCAAAAATCAGAGATAAAGAAATGCTGGCTATCGTAATTTCATTTCTGCTTCCAGAAATCACCTTCTGCACACCTCTCCAGACTGCCAACTCTTCCACACCCCTTTTCATATTAATTTTAGCCAAGGGATCGGAAAGAGATGGAACAGCCATTTTGTTCCCTGCACATCTAAAGCAGGAAAATCTCACCTGAGTCAAAATTATACAAGGATGTCCATCCGATCAGTGAGATTGGAGACACATGGAGATTGGATGCTGTGCTCAAAGTCTCACCCATGCTGCTGTGCCTCCACCCCTGCTGCCCTCTCTCCCACTCCTGAAACTCAGGCATGCCCAGCAAAGCATGAGAAATGTTTTTCAACAAGGTGGTGAAATACATAAGGTCATTACTCTGCCTTTATCTTCACAGACTTCACCAGAGTGGATGTGTAGCCTGGTTAGTGTAGACCCAAGTCAACTTTACATATATCCCACACAGTTTTCCCACAAGTTAATGCCTGCCATTATGAAGTGGATTTCTTGAGGAGTTATAGACAAAGTTTGTCCTTCTAGGCCGATATTCCTGTTACTATAAAGAAAATAACAGCTTCTTCCATTTTCAGATGCTCTTTTATTATCAACTCCACAAAAGGGAGCTAATCAAAACTGAACATACATAAAATTACGCAGGTGCAGGAAGGAGAGTCATTTGTATGCCAAGTGCTCATGTATCTAAGGCTTCTTGCATTTGCCTGGTATTCTTGGAAGGTGTCTTTGTCTGCTACAGCAGAAACCAGCCATGTCTTGTGGCTTTGGGAAAGCTATGCTTGAACAGAGTAGTGGATCACTTTACTGTCATAACATTATTTTCACTTCAGTGATTTAAATAATCTGAAAGTCTGCTAGGAAGGAAAAAGAAATACTGAAAATTGTAGACTATTTTATCCTGCACTGACTGGTTAGAGTACATATACATTCTGGGGTAGTAGGATTAAGTAAGGTTCATTTTGCTCAGAAGCAAGACCAAGTATCCTGGAAAAGCTAGCAGGTATTTGCTTTCGGGAACAGGGCTCCTTTCTCACTGAAACCTCAGGAACCCTCATATTTGGTTTAATTGGACTTTGTGTCGGGGCAAATTGGTATAATTTTCTAATAAAAATCCCAAATCACTTAGAAATCCCTCCTAAATTTACTAGGGAGAGGATATGTCATAGAATCTGGATGTGCCCTGTAGAGCAAATCAGCCTTCCCACCTTCAGAGATAAATACAGAGCTGATCTCTCTGCTTTGTTCTTCCATAAAGAGTTACAGCAATACAAACTGGAAACAAAGACTCCTAAGGAGAGAAAAAAAGATTTGTTTCTGAAAACTCTTAGCTCATAGGAAAGTTAAATGAACTAGTGTTATTAAGCAGTGGCTGGCCAGTAGGTAGGCTGATAATCTGACAGGAAACATTTGCAGTTCAGATCTGTGTATCCAGATTCCAGTGAAAAGGACAGTACAAGCCTGGGGACTATGACAGATTGAATACTGTCAACAGAGAGACAACACTCAGTGTGACTGAGAACACCAAGAAGTACAGATTAGGAAAAGCTGCACAGTTTAATTTTGTGTTTAGTTGACAGCAACCTGCTGTGTAATCACTAATTTTGGGAAAGCCTGCAACTTCTTCAGAAAAGAGGAGTACTGTTGTACACCCAGACACTGCTTCCACTGGTATTAATAGCAAGACATTTCATTATTTCAGTGGGAAAAGGATCAGTCCCTTAGGTAAAGGCATGAAAATATATCTAATGAACCAGCATCAGCAGGAGAGAAAGCCTGTTGTGTGAAAACAGCTCATTTTAAATGCAAGTCCAAAAGAGATTCTGTATTTATGTTTGTAAAAAGACAGGCAAGACATAAAAAACAAGCCTTTTAGCCAAGGAAAATGGATATTAATTCAGTTCCCCAGCTAGGGCACCTGTGCAAACAATACCATCCCCAGGCAGTTAAAACAGAGAACTCCATAAATAATAGGGTAATGTTGATTAACACCTGACCACTTCACAGGGAGAGGAGAATAGATTTGGCAGATTTGCAAAAAGAAAGGATGTCACCTAAAAAGCTATGTCACACTCAATGCTTCTGCAAGAACATTCTAGATTTTAATAACCTCCTTCTGTGAAAAGAGGAACATAGGACTATTTTTTTAGGTTGGAAAAAAAAGTTCTGATTTGGTAAATTTAAATATTCCATGAATGTAACTTTTAATCAAACTTTGCTTCTAACCATTTAAAGAGACCAAGCATTTTTGCGTAAACCAAAGTAATTTTTAACTGACAAATATTTTAATGGGTATTTTAGTAGTTTACAAATATTCTCCTGATGTTTTTCTGAAGTAGAAATGTAATTATTTCGACTGATGTTCATAAGTAATTTCAGTATCCAGTTTCTGTTAATGTTCAGTAAAAGACTTCTCATCAGAACAACTCCGCTCAAAAAAATTCTAGGACAAGAGGTTTTGAAGAACTTCTGAGACATTCAGTTACAGCACCTGGAGACCTCAGTGCAGCATGCCAAGATTTTGCATGTGGTATTTGACTCTTCTGTGGGAGACCAAATTTTGAAGTGGCCCTTAGAAACATGTAGGAATGTAAGGACATCAAGTTTCCTTGTCCAGGAGCTTTTAGTGTACAGAAAACATGCTTTATTTGTGTTCACATTCATCGCTGGTGGTTTCACTTTGGGAGGGAAATGAATACCATGTGTTGATCACTGATATTTAAAAAAATAATCCATGATCCAGAAAAATAGCTGAGAGGCCTGTTCTTATCCTATTGCTAGGAAGACTAGAGATTTGTGGACCAGAATAGTTTCTATCTTATATTAAGGTCTGTAACTAGATTGACAGGAGATAAAGTAATCAGAACCCTTTAGACGTTTTAAGTATCACACACATATATCACCTACCTAGCCTTAGACTGACCTCAGTTTAAGGTTATCCTGAGGTTATTACAAGTAAATTTAAAAGAAAATCAAACCCCAGACTATTAGGAAACTGCCAACAGCTGAGCAGGGCATAGGCTGTCATGCAGACTGGGGCTTTTCTGAGCCTCTGACATCCAGCTCAAGCCATTCCTTGGCTGCTCAAAGCAGCCTATTCACAGTCCAGCAAAACACAGACGGTTTTTATTTAGAGCTTGCCAGTATCATCCAGACCAGCAGCTAATTGAGACTGTACTATTTTCATGCTTGATCTTTACTGAGCTATAAATGATGAGCCCTGAAAAAGTATTTTCCCTCATACACTTTTATAGTGCACCTTATACTTGTACTCCTCAAATCTGCAAGCAGTCACCAGACAGTGCCAAAAGCTCATTAAAGATTATGGACCACTGAATCATCATGAAACGATTTTTGAGTGACCTAGGCAAGCATTTTATATAAGAGACTTTGTGGATTGAGGGGGAAGAATGTAAGCATGCCTTTTTAGTGCAGGTTTGGAACTAGGTGCAGGACATTAGGATTAAAGCTTGGAAACTGTTTCGATTTGATACGATCCCAGATTTGCTAGATGAGCCAGAGAAAAGTTGGCAAGCATCTGAGTGAGAGACTACTCTCACAGGAGATAAGGATACACTGAATACATCTATCAACTTCGTTTCATCACTGCTTAAAAAGAAATTACAGTGCAGGAGCCTACCCCAGCTTTTACGTGTGCTGACTTCTTGCAGGACTCTGCTGTTAATTAGGTTTGCAGAGTAGGATAGAAAAGTGAATTTATATAAGGCTGTGGATATGGAGATTAAGAAATTTGAATTCGGTCTGCAGGCGAAAGTAAAGAAAAATAGAAGCAAGGAATTATCATGCTAGAAAGATTGCTATGTAAAGACATAGAAGGCTGCCAGTAGAATATGAAAATAAAAAACACACTTAAAGTAAAAATAGACAGAGAAAGATCCTGCTATAGGAGGACAGAATTATTTTCCTTCATATAGGGAGAGTTTTTGAGGCTTGATTGTGCTTCTTTACCATTTCCTATAGATGAGTACATAAAACTCTGCTGTCCATTCTATCTACATAGTTGCTTTTCATGTTGTTACAGATCAATTGGGAATGGAGATCTACCGTCCGAGGCACTATGTGGATGAAGAGGAGACACAGTCCACACCCTGAATTGCTGACAGTCAAAACAGACAAGATAGAGGAAAACTAGAGAAAGGAATTAAGACACAGAAATCCATGGCAGCAAACACTGTGGTAATTTCATGGCCTGGTTTTACTGGGGGAGGGACAGGAATGTGATAAGTGAAAGGAAAAGACAAAGTAAAGAAAAGAGAGAGAGAAGGAGGGCAGGGAGGAGGGAGGAAAGTGGAATCACCAGGGACAAGTCCAGGTGGGGACTGGTGATGAAGAGCTTTGGATGAGGTGGGCATCAGAGCAACCATTGCTTGGCACCAGCTAGTCAAAACTGCTGAGCTCCCAGTCCTACAGACAGACATGATTTTTCCGTTAAACCTTCCTAAAAGTGGGAAGAATTGGAAACATTTTTTGCCTGTGTATCTTATTCTCTAAAAAGAAGGGGGTTGCATCAGGCAAAATTGCATGGAAATCCCTAACAAATTAATGAAATTGTTTCAGCTAGGGAAAATAATAAAATAATGTGTTCATTTAAGTTCAAATGTTTTACTCTGACAATTTTAAACAAAAAAATACCTGGATTTATTTTTAAAATTAATTAGATTAAATTGTACCTTCATTTCTTTGGGCCTCAAATGAATTTTTAAAATACTGACTAAGCCTGAAAAGTCATTATATAATGTCCTGGATGCAGTATGAGCACAATGCTATTTACCAGCAAATGGAGGAAAACAATGAAAAGTTTGCAGTTGTGTTAAGCACAGTAGTCAGAATTTTTCTTTAATGATACCTTTTAACATGTATTTTACATAATACTTCCAGTTTCTTTTCCTAAGGTGATGTAGACAAATGCACGCCTGACTCATTGATCCAGAAAATTCTCTAGCTGTTTTGCTTACCTTAAAACTCACACAGTTCCCGTCACCTTTTCAGACACTGGATGTTTTCTTTTAAATGCTGGAGGAAACAGAACTGGCTACCTGTTATTCTGCAGGTTGGCTGGTTTAAGGTGAGAGGAAAGGGAGCTCTAGAGTTGAGCTCTTTTTGTGGAAATTATCTTTTCAGAAACATTTTTACACAGAAAATGAGGGGTTCCTGTGAAGCATCTTGGCAGTCCTCTATTTTTCTGGTCTCACATAAGCAAAGGAGCAGCTGTTAAGGAGCCACCTCCAGATTTGGTTTAATGGTCAAAGACCTTAATTTGCACCCAGGAATGAAATTGAAACAGAGCATAGCACAGACTACGTCCTTCAAGAAAGCCTGGTCAGCAAGCCAACAGCAACATGCCACCCCAGCTGCAAGTAATCCTAACCCATAGACAAACTATGCAGGGCCTAAACTGTGCTCTGCAATTGGCACGGCAAATAACCAATCTAACAGGCAAAGAATTTACAAACTAAATTTGGATGTGCTGTTGCGATGAGAGCAACCAACATGGTCATTATGGACTAAGGGATTATAAGAATAACTGGCTTCACCTCAAGGCAACTGTTTGAGTCTGACACAAGTAATGTTTTGTTGATGTTTCTATTCACTTTAAAGATATTGAATAAACTTGGTCTTCATCACAGTAGCAACAAGCTTTACTGGGTGGTGGAAAGAGGGGGGGCAATACCTTTGTGAGTAAGACTTCAAGAGTCTTTCCAGTATAAACAGGTTAGGGACAGGAAGAAGAGGTCACCCACGCTCAGTTCAAGGATGCAGTCATCATTACATAACTGTGAACAATCACAAGAGGCTGTTGATGTTGTAGTCTGGAGAGTTACAGAAAGTCTTTCAAGCCAGTAGAAGGAGTCTGATACATAGGTCATTAGGAAACCAATGAAGGATTTAAAGGGAAGGGAAGCTTGAATGGAAAGCAGTATTTTTTAGCAAACCAAGAGGGAACAATGAAGAAGACCATAGAGGAAACCACTGCAGTAATCATCCAACCACTGGTGCATTCCTGCACCATATCCAGCATGGGTTGCTTATACAGCTTAATCGGAGAGGCTCCATGGCAAACATCCATTTCCAAATACAGGCCTGGGGCAGAAACAGGGTTCTGGTTGTGGTTGCCATACAGAGACAGCAAACAGAACCAAAAGAAACTGGTTTGCCCTGCTGTGAGAGTTTAAACAAATTTTGCTGTTATTCTGTGCATGAGAGACAGAAAGAGAATGTCTGATGCTGTCCAAGCCCCAAACACACTTTCCTCGTGACTTTTTGTAGTTGCTGCTTGAGGTGTATTATATAGCCCTCTTACTTGTCAGATGTATGCATACGCTTCTGCACACACGCTTTCAAAATACAGAAGTATTTAGATCACCATGAGCTGCAGATGAAGGTGAAAAATGGCTAGAGAAAATGAACAAATCATAGTTCAATTCACTCATTAAGATTCTGTTCCTTTTTTTTTGTGGTTTCAGAAGCTCAACTTACACAAAAATGTTAGTTTAGCTACTTCACAGCAGCCTAATGTACAAAATGTCAGCTGAGATTGTAGTAAATTATTAAAATTATGTGAACATAAGTCCAACATACAAACTAAATATGTACTGCCAAATTCATACTACCTACTGGCAGAAATAAAATCCTTTAAGGTAGATCTTCTACTATATAACACACAGGGTTCCATTAAAATAAATTAAAAATAAAATAACCTAAACAAACCATGGATTAATTCCTCCGGTGGTGCAGAGTGATGTAGCTGCACTTGTCTTTCAGTCATCCACAGTAAGAAAGAGTGTCTAAATATTTCAAATAGAAAACTATGTCTCTAGCAAAAGAACTGTGAATTACACTCAAAAATATTTGCCTGAGTTTACACAAACTCATAAAGTGTAGAGATACACCATGAAGAACCTGAAAATTCTTTTCCAAGTGAACATGTATCATCTACTTTTTTGTTTGCCTGTCCTCAAAAGATATCTGCAAATGCAGTCATCTGTAACTGATTCAGTTGTTTTAAATCACTTTGGAGTTCATGATGAGGAACAGGCAATTCCAGAACCTGATTCCCCTGGTCCATACATAGACTTCCAAATGAGCCAGATGAATATCGTCCTCAAGAGCTGGAAAGAAAGGGCTCCTTTATTGCCACTAAGTGAAAAGGGGAGGGCAGGAAGACTACTAGCTAACAGACAAGAGAGAAGATAACAGTTAAGACACTAGGGGTACTTAAATTTTAGATACAAGACAGAGGCACAGCATCTAGAAAAAAATAATTTTCTTCCATGTTTCAGAAGCAGAAATATTTTGACCCTGACGCTCTGTTGCTAGTCTTTAATTTTTTTCCTGTTGTAACTCTACAGCAGTAAAACTCAGACTTTTCCTTTTTCTCAAGGACAACTTTAAAGATTTCAAAATGAAGATGAAAAGGTATCCAAAAAGAAAAAAATCAGTAATAAACAGATGTTCTAATTATATAATTTGGCTCAGCAGAGGCATGACATGATCTAAAGAACATTTAATGACAATCAAAACCACATCTGCAGCATTTTATTCATCTATCTGCTAGGCAGAGAATAAAAATGCAATTGGTGCAGAATCTGAGCTCCATCAAAAGCAAAAGGATTTTTTTCTATTGCCTTTTGTGAAAATTGGATTATATTCTTGCTGTTCATAACAAAATATTCAGTTTATTCAAATATCAGCTAGCATGGGAATGAATGTACATTTGGTAAAACTGAAAGGCCTTTCCCCTTTCATTTCAGCCTCAGTGTCTTCATTTTAAATAATGTTATGTACAGACCAGGCAACTATCATCTTGCAAGCATTGGCCACTAGATAAAAGTCTCAGAGGACAGAAGAAGGGGAAAAGTAGATAACCTGAGTGAATGACAAGCCTATGTTCAATTATCAGGAGTCAGAGGAAACATTTCTTAGAGCATGTACCCGTTGGACATTTTGCATACTTACCAACTATCTTAATGCAGTTATATACAAGGGCATAACAGTATTAAATATGAAATGCTATGGTACCACACCCAGGTGATATCTCTGGCATGTAAAGATCTGGAAATAATCTCCTGTTTATCAGAGCTTTTAGCAGGGCTGGACACTGATCTGGAAGAGGGGAGATGAGCTGCAGGACTTCTCCTGCACATTTGCCAACTTAGGCAATGCACTTAGAAGAAAGAAACCAGTTCTGATATCTCTAAACATTCTTGGTAAATCTATGCATTTTGTCATTCTAGCCAGGACAGAAAACAAAACTCCTAGCTGCTTTTCTCAAACCTGATCTGTTACCCTATGTTAAATAGCACTTTGGTAAAACTCATAGTTTGCAGATAAATAGGTTGTGCACTTCTTTAAAGCTTGAAAATTATGGGGATGAGCATACAAAATTTAAAAATCTGTAAGTTCTTTACTGTGATGCACTGATGTAAAACTTAATAATCTGCAAGTAGGGTTGTTACAGTGTAGTGGTGATGTGACATTTTCTAAATATAAATAAATGTAGTAATATTCCTGTAAAGCTCTCATTTTGTGTGTGCATTTTAAGATTTTGGAAGGGAATGTTCTACTTTAGGGTCACAGGCCTTTCCAAAAGGACATCTGCTTCCCGTTATTCAAACACAGTCTCTGCTTCCAACCTGGGTTTTATAGTTGCATATGGAGAAAGAACACATTTTTAAAGAGCAGGTGCTTAGATCGCAGTTCTTAACTGAATCACTTTCAGTATATGGTTCAGAATTGCATTTTGGTTCAGACTGAATTAGAAATAATTTTATATAGTGTTTTACATGGTTTTGTTATTTGTATGGATCACTCATTCTTATTTCTGGTTTAATCAGACAAGTAGTCTTTTGAGATCTTGCCTTCAGACTAACTAGCTGAAGTTATGTACCTTTCATGGTTTGAGTAATACATGTTGCTAAAGACACAGAGAGGAATTCTTAGTGCCTTGGAGATTTATATTGCTGCACACCATTATCTTGGCACGCTGAAATCTGGTTATTACTTGAAAACTCTTAAAGATAATCAAGGAAGTGGGAGAAGTCATAAGGCTACCTTCTCATCACATAATACAAATTCTTTTTCTGTTGTTTCCTTGAATGGTCTATCTCTGGAGCAATACTTCTGTAAATAAACACTTGGTGCAGAAGTGAGAATTGTTTTAGAGCATTCCAAAAGTTTTCATGATTTCTTCAGATTTTACCTGCTCAGAAGACACATATCTGCTCTTCCACATCATGTCAGATTTGCAGCAGGTTTGAAAGACCCTCTGTAGCAAATGTACTGTTCTTACATCATTCACTTTCTCTTCCAGTGCTCCAAGAAGAGACATTGAATACTTTGTGGGAATTTCCCTGAATTCCTAATGCTCATACCCTTCACAATTTTTCCAGATTAAATAATTACATGACTAGTGCTCATTTTGATAATATGATTGGATCTTTCAAGCAGTGACAAAGGTGTGTTTACCCCTGTCAATACATCTCCCTCATCAGGAATCACTGAAGTTTTGGGAGGGAAACCCTGTTTGACACCATGCTGTGTTGAGCAAATACTTTGTTTGAAAGCCCATCTTCTGAGTTTGTACTGAAGACCAGATCCTCAAGTGGATGGATGTGCCTAACTTCACAAAACTGAGGATTAGAGTCTACCTATTTAGCCTGACAGGTGTTTCTAGCCATAAGCCAGATGGAGAATTAAATTATTTTCCATTTCCATTTTGAGCTGAGGAGAGAAGCACACTGAAAGTTTCTAAGACATTCTTTCCTCTGCACACCTTAAGGATTTATCTCTCTGTTATAGAGAGCCCAATTCACTTCACTTTGTTCTCATTCAAGCACAATCTCAGTTCTGTTCTTGTGCTCATGGCACTTTGGGAGCCCATGGCTTCATTTTTTCAAGCCCAGTGACCTGTCTGTATTTCTACCCGAGGCCCCTGATGTGCTTCTGATAAGCTACAATTGCTGGTAAACAGGTAAAACAAGAATTCAAGGGCATTGCTGAAATGCTAGGTGCAGCATCCCTTACTCCCCTTCTATCACCACTTTTATTTTTCTATGTGAAGAATATACTAGAAGCTGGGGAAAAAAAAAAAATCATAGTCCCATGCCGTTGTCTGTCTACTTATCTGGAACACTATTAGAAAATCTGACTACTTCTCCTTTTCATGAGGAAAAAAAAAAAGAAAAAAAAAAAAGAAAGAAAAGAAACAAACAAACAAACAAAAGACTAATGTTAAAATCTATTGAGAAATGTGAGTTAGTAGTAAGNGACACATATCTGCTCTTCCACATCATGTCAGATTTGCAGCAGGTTTGAAAGACCCTCTGTAGCAAATGTACTGTTCTTACATCATTCACTTTCTCTTCCAGTGCTCCAAAAGGAGACATTGAATACTTTGTGGGAATTTCCCTGAATTCCTAATGCTCATACCCTTCACAATTTTTCCAGATTAAATAATACATGACTAGTGCTCATTTTGATAATATGATTGGATCTTTCAAGCAGTGACAAAGGTGTGTGTACCCTGTCAATACATCTCCCTCTGGAATCACTGAAGTTTTGGGAGGGAAACCCTGTTTGACACCATGCTGTGTTGAGCAAATACTTTGTTTGAAAGCCCATCTTCTGAATTTGTACTGAAGACCAGATCCTCAAGTGGATGGATGTGCCTAACTTCACAAAACTGAGGATTAGAGTCTACCTATTTAGCCTGACAGGTGTTTCTAGCCATAAGCCAGATGGAGAATTAAATTATTTTCCATTTCCATTTTGAGCTGAGGAGAGAAGCACACTGAAAGTTTCTAAGACATTCTTTCCTCTGCACACCTTAAGGATTTATCTCTCTGTTATAGAGAGCCCAATTCACTTCACTTTGTTCTCATTCAAGCACAATCTCAGTTCTGTTCTTGTGCTCATGGCACTTTGGGAGCCCATGGCTTCATTTTTTCAAGCCCAGTGACCTGTCTGTATTTCTACCCGAGGCCCCTGATGTGCTTCTGATAAGCTACAATTGCTGGTAAACAGGTAAAACAAGAATTCAAGGGCATTGCTGAAATGCTAGGTGCAGCATCCCTTACTCCCCTTCTATCACCACTTTTATTTTTCTATGTGAAGAATATACTAGAAGCTGGGGAAAAAAAAAAAATCATAGTCCCATGCCGTTGTCTGTCTACTTATCTGGAACACTATTAGAAAATCTGACAACTTCTCCTTTTCAAGAGGAAAAAAAAAAAGAAAAAAAAAAAAGAAGAAAAGAAACAAACAAACAAACAAAAGACTAATGTTAAAATCTATTGAGAAATGTGAGTTAGATAGTAGTAAGATGTATTCAGATAGTACAGTAGTGGCAGGGAAGGATGGATGCATGGACGTATGGAAGGGATTTCTGCATAGAGCCTAGTTCCAATAGGAAGCTTTATTTTCCACTCTCCTCCCATAAATTTATCTCGAATAGTGGAACTGGGTACATTTTCCTCAGATAATATATTACAGAAAGGCCATAGATTTTATGGGCATTTTAAGCCAGAAATTCACCAGAAAGATGCAAGCCTGTCAACTCTCACATTCAATTTCCTGTTATCACCTTCTTTCTCTTCTGCTGCACCTGAACTAGGTCCCATGGGTTATACAGATGAAAAATAACTTCCAGAAAAATGAAAGGTGCCAATCTCTCCCTCATCACTCCATCCTCTTTTCTACCATAGAATGAGAGGTAGTAGAGGGCAATCAAAAGGAAAAGAAGGACAAAGAGGGGAGACTGATTCTTCAAGGTATCTGACTATATACCTACCTATGGCAGGACCTAGGGAGGGCCCAAGCACAACTCCACACTGGATCCTCTTTTCCTGCTCTGCCAGGCCTCTGGAATTTGTTTTCTTACAAAGCTGAAATATTTACTGGTTTCTTTATGTAGCTGTGTGTACATGCCCTATGTGTGGAAGTGCATAAGTGTAAGAGACCCAATGTTTTAATAAGAAGGTAAACATTTATGATGTCTAATTAGTGAGAAATTCATTCTAGTATCTTAATAGGGTTCTTTGAGAGGTTAACTAGCCATTTCTGGAATATAAGGCTCATTTTTAACTCCTTTGAAAGTAGATGATTTCTCCTGGAAAGCTGGGGTCATTGTGATACCAGATGGTACAGTGATGCAAATCTGGAACACAAACATGAGGACTCTAGCCATCTTCTGCGACCAGCTCTTCCCTCATTTGCGCACATATTCCCTGTCACATGATGCACTGCCTTTCTTCTCTCCCACATTCACACTCAGGTTTCACCTGGCTCTGTAATCTCCATCTCCACCACGTCACAAAAAGCGGGGGAAAAAAAAAAAAGTTCAGCTGCAGTTGTCTCCCAAAACAGCTGACTTTTAAAAGAACATAAAATGGGAGCCCTGCAGAGCTTATGAATCTNCCTCATTTGCGCACATATTCCCTGTCACATGATGCACTGCCTTTCTTCTCTCCCACATTCACACTCAGGTTTCACCTGGCTCTGTAATCTCCATCTCCACCACGTCACAAAAAGCGGGGGAAAAAAAAAAGTTCNGTCATTAGTAGGACCATTTGGGTTAGTTTCATTATTACCTTTGGTGCCTTTTTATATAAGCTTAGAGTTCAGCTGATTTCTGATAACTCCAGGTTAACAGGTGGTGGGCAAGCAGTTCCTTCCAGGGGAAGACACCAACATCACTGCAAAGGCAGGCACCTTATGTGCACTATTCCTCAAAGGCTGAAAGCAAGGTGTACCTGCATGCAAACAGCAGGGCTGAAAAAGCTCAAATGATGATGGCTGGTGGCTTTCAGCTAAGTGATCCCAAGTAAGGTGTCCTGGTAGCACTTATTCTTGCCCTTCTAAGTCAGCAAAGAAAACCAGGGGAAGGTAGAAGACAGTAGTAACTGATACTCTGCTGAAGCCATCTTCGTATTCACCCCACTACTTACTGGCTTTACAAGATTCAGAATCAGACAGGGAATATGTCCTCTACCTTGAGACATGAGGAATCAGACAGAAGTGGCTCTCATTCCTTGTTGCCACATGGGCCAGGAGAAAACTGAAGTGTAAGAAGCTGATGATTGTAAGAAAGAGGAAGAGCAATCTATTAAATTTAAAAAATCAAACAATGACTACAGATTAAAAAATCTGTATTGTTTCCTCAGTTCTGTTTTCAAGTGACAGACTTGGTTACAGCACAAGCCACTCCCTGTACCTTTAAAGATCATTTAGGTCATTGCTTCATCTGAAGTGCAAGAGCTTCCTGAAGCAGTTTCCACAGCAATCTTGTTCTCCAATCACTATGTCAGCTACGTTTACAGAACTCAAGCAGCTGTAGGAACTGCCTGCATGTACAGTGACATCCCACATAATTAATTCATGCTACTGAGATGACCTAAGTCAGCTTGCAATCTGTACAGAGTGTCACCTTGCAAAGAACAGAAAGAAAACTTGTCAGTGCTTAATGTAAGAGAAATAATGCCCAGATGTTCTCCATATAGTCTTCAGTTTATCGCTACAGCCAGCTCTGCAGCTTGCCCTATGTACAGCACCACAGACTTCTATCAAACCTTGCAACACCTCTCTCCCAACTCTAGATGTGGTCCATAGCTCACCTCTGATGAATCCACTACCCTTCCACACAACCCTACAATCCACTTTGTTCCAGTCCCGTGAACAACCTCTACAGCTCAACAGCTCCTACCCCTAGAATCCATTCTCAGTGTATTTACCCTTCAATGCATGTGCAGCTCTTGACAAATCTCAGCACCCTGTATCCCCAAGTCCTACCTCCTTCACAGTCCACCTACCAGTCATTTCATTGCCTGAGAAACAGTTATGTGCCAGGATCTTGGGATCTGTGTGTTGTTGGCACTTTTTTTGAAGTCCATGACTCCTGGGTGCCTGCTTTGTGTGTTGCCAATTGAACAAGCCTCCAGCAAATGCTCTGGGGCTGCTTGAACAAAGCATTTAAGGGTATGCCTAAATTCAGGAGCAGAAGTGATGGCATTAAAGGCAACAGAACTATCCACAGACTTATAAATAAACACTTGTCCCATTGATTTGCTAGGCTGGGGCTGATTTCATTCAAAAATCATCCTTACAGAGGAAGCCCTGAGTGTCTGAACCTTTCTCCTGCTGTTTTTGATAGAAAATGTCCTCATTTAGAAACAGGTCTTTCCCATGCACACCACAGGGGAAAGTAATTATATGTGATAGAAGTCATGACTTCTAAGAGGAGATATAAGGTATCTGATTCCCTCACTTCTTTATAGAACTATGCTTAGATCATTGCTGGTTTAATTAACTTTTAAATTTTAATTATCCTGTGGACTGTAGATCTGTGTAAATGATCTGATGAACAAAACCTAGATTTGAGGTCAGTGCAGCAAAACCATTTTTAATGTAAGAGGGAGAAATAGCACAATCTAACTACATGTTTTCAAAGCTCCCTAGTCTGCTTTGACCATCTGATTTCATTAAAAGCCAGAGCAGCTCTCAGTGAAACAAGTCACAAGGGAGATGCATGACTCTCTAGAGCCTTCCTGCAGTACCTGTATCATCACACTTGGTCCCTATATAATTGCACTGTCAAAAACTGTCTGGTCTCACATGCTGAATGTGAGACTGGAAAAGTAGATGTTGGTTGCTTTGCCTTTTCTCCATTTTTCTCTCCTTTCCTCGCTCCCAAATGCCCTGTATCACAAACATCTACACAGCAGTACCCTGCTGTGATCCCACCCACTGGGTGCAGCTGGTTAGTGGGTAATAGATCTGGTTGACCAGCTGCCTACAGCCTGGAGAGCTGGGATGTGTAAAAGAGACCTTGGTAGCTGGGGATTAGCCATCTGAGAGACCACAGGTCCCTGGGACCTTGCAGGAGGTGTCACTTGCCAGCCACTGCTTGTGCCTGATGTGACATGGCTTCACCATCCTGGGGTGATTCATAGGGCTGGCTACCTTCTTCTTCAGGGTGTTCCAGGATGGAGCACTCTTGGGTTGGGACTGTGCCATTGCCCTGATTCCCCTTTCATATCAGTGTCATCCCACTGGCCAGCAGAGCATAAAACCAACCGAAGCAAGCTGCAGTCAAAGCTATTGTCTTCTCCTATGCCATATGCATTTATCCTGTCTGTGTCCATTCCTATGCAGAATGAACTAAATAGAAACAAATTAACCACATGTACTAAATGTGTCCAGGAATTCAGCAACCCAGCTGGTGTTTCTGGTGAGATTCAGTAGCACTATAATTGTAAGCATTTTGACACATTTGCCTTAAGACCCTAAAAAAAACCCAGACAAAACAACCAAACAAATAAACAAAAAACAATCAAACTTTAAAAAGAAGAGGAAGTATTTTTAAAAAGTATGTTTTCTTAAATGGGTTTTAGAGCCATCTGAGGAAGAATAGCCTACGTTCAGCTGAGATGGCAGTGGCAGTGTCTGATACCCGTTGAGGTGGCAGAGGTGAGAGGCATGAGATTATGTTTGGTGCTGACACTCACTGGGAAAGATAAACAGG
>VWZY01006778.1:0-20322 GCA_013399075.1 Chloroceryle aenea | reverse complement strand
AAAAAAAAACCCCACACACACAAAAAAAAACCAAAACAAACAAACACCCCCCACAAACCAACAAAAAAACCCAAACCCACCCCCTGCCCCAAACCAAAAAACAAAACAAAACAAAACAAAACCAAAAAAAACCCACATAAGGGCAATGAGTTACTTTGCATCTACTTGAGCAAGAACCAGGACAGGTCATGCCCTGTGTCTGAGAAAACTGTAATCTATAAAGTATACTAGGATACATTTTAATGATCTTTTTCTATGCTTATGTCATACTTATTGTTACAGAATGTGAGAAAGTACTATAGCTAATTAGGTATGGGCAGTTCCCATCTAAAGACAAACTCATTGCCATACAACTAGATACTGTATTCGACCTGCCACACATGCAAGACACATATATGACAGAGCAGAAGAGACAAAGCCCTTTGTAGTAAGAGATAATGGGACTTTCTAAAAATTGCTGCCCTGGGCAATTGACCACATGGCAAGCCATGGCTATTGCCAAAGTACATGGTCTGAGAGGTCTCCTTGAACATCTTGAAAGCTGTAGCATCAGAGACTGTAAAATAAGAAAACAAATGATAAGAAAAACATTAACAAACCTTTATCTGGGAGGGAAAGTTACGAGCTTCTTATGTCAAGAACTCTCTGGAAAAGCAATCCTGGAAACAAAGGGTAAGGAAAGGTCTGGCTGCTCTTTGTTCCTACTGAACTTAAGGGGATAAACTCCATACGTGTTCTCTGACAATGACTGGAATTGCAAGGAAAGGAAATGTCTGATTTATATAGTAAATGTATACCTGTAGCTAAAACAATTCTGCCGGGATGTTAGTTTATAGAATTAGATAGGTTTGTCATGCTAATTGGCTGATATGTGTGCACAGACGTGTATTTGTGACATATTTGTGTATGTGTACACTGACTCTATGGTATGCTTTGATTGTCTGGGCTCTCCCAGGAGTTTTTCAGTTCCCTCTGCTGCCACCTCACTCAGTGAAAGATGTGGCTGCCTGGCATCTCCTAGAACCATGTCCAACCCAACCTGCATCTTAGGAACTGATAATCTGAAGGTGTGATACAAGCAGAGATGAAATTCCCAGTCCTCTCTTGTCTACATGTACTGTCCTAGGGGAAAATAAGTTTTAATATCAGCTACCTACTCAGGAGATGGACAAATTTTACCATTTCAGAGAAAATTAATCTGAGGCACATAAGCTGACAAACTCTATGACACACAGGACCTCTGCGCTAGGTATAGACAAAGAATCTAGGATTTAGGAGTCTTCTCTTATGCTTTGACCAGCATCCTTCAATGTCCTTTTAACATTCTTCTCAAAAGTGTGTGGTTCAAAAGGTGTGAAGGTTAAAGAAAGAACAAGTCCAACCACCCCAGGAGGGCTTCTCACAAATTCTCTCTTGGAAAGAGAGAAGAAATATGTTCCAAATTCATTCTAATGTCATGAAATCACTACCGCCATCGCAGCTATGAATCTGAATGAGCAGCACACACAAACCCTGTAGTACTGCAAACAGATTTCTCGCATGCCTGCCTACATAAAACCCTGCAGGTAAAAGAGTTACTTTACCCAGAACATTTTGTAAACCATTAAACTAACTTATCCTTGCATGAAAGGTAAGTCTTACACTCTTCCCCTCACCTTTCCAATAATGAACAAATCACCCTATTAACTAGCTGCTTTCTGGTATTTGAAAAACATAGTCCCCTTCCACATTTTGGGTGAACTTCTCAAAAATACTGCCTAGCTTTTTTACAGTTGTCTTCCAGTTTTTCACTTCAAGTATTCTGGTAATTGTGGAGCAATACTATAACCTGAGTACATTAAAAATTCTACAGAAAATCAAAGAGCTCTATCATTATGTACATAATGTACATATTATACATAAGGTGCACGCTTCGATCAGATTACCACAGAGCTATTTAGTTAGAAGTTCCTTGCTCTGGTCTTTGAGACATAGAGCACTATCACAGCCTAAATCCTTTGGCTGTCACAATCTAAATCCAATAGAATACTTCTGAGCAGCCAAAATCCTATGGATACTGCTGAGCAATTATTTCAGGTAAATACATTTTAGCATGAAATGACATAAAAGTCTTCTTTGGTTCAAAAAGAGAAATAGGGGATTTATTTAGGATGCTTACTAATGGGAGAAGGTACAAGAATCTATGGGACCAGGGAACGAGCTGTAATTAACAAGTGCATTTTGTAAATGTTCAACTCTCTTATCAAATCCAAGTTTGCAGAGAAAGAAAAGACATGGAGAAAAAATGCATTTAAATTAAAACTGGTTGATTTGGTTTTCTAGTCATTGATTCTTTTTAAGTTTTCAAACACCTAGTAAACAGTACCAGAAGTAAAATTTTCACAGAATTTCTTTTCTAGACATTTCTTTCACTAGGCCAGTTTTACATACAAATGTTTATAACCTCGTGTCCTTTTTATAGTTATGTGATTAATGAACTTGAAGTTATTTAGAAGAACAGGGGTGTCTGCCCAGTTTTCCATGGCTCTTTCTACCACTCTTTCCACTCACAAGACTCTTGCCAAAATAATTACCAAGCATTACAATATATCAGATTGATATTCAGTCACCTCTTTTAATCTCTTGGCATCCTGACTCAACAGAAAATGCACTGGCAAGCAGCAGTGACAGTACTCTGTGTGCTGGGGTGGGGGGCTCCCATAGACAGAGTGCTAGGACACTCAAAGGGTTAAAAAACACATGGTAATCTCTCCATACTATCGCAGGCAGTTAATCTTATTTAAAGGAACACATTTTGCCTGTAGACATCATAGCCTCAAGGTGTGACCAGGAGAGGAGTGCATAGAACAGAACAAGAGTGGCCGGAGGGTCTTTGCTAGTGCAGGGCACAAGGGAAATGCTCTGGAGAGAGCTGCGTGCTGCCTCCCCAGGCCAGGGCACAGCCCACAGGTGACCTCCTCATCCAAGTAATGAGAGGACCACCTGACTCTGTCCCCACATACCTCACCTCTCCCACCCCTGCACAATGTAAATGAGCCATTCCCTTAGCTGGGGAGCAGCTCTCAAAATGCCCATGGGTTTCAGCAATATCAGGATTTCACTTGTATTCTCAAGAGAAATGTAGTCTGCTACAGGGACCTGACTTTGATGCCTCCTGGAAATGTTTTAGTCACTTCCACCCCACCCTTCAACTTTCCTTGTGCTGATAGAAGAACCACTTACACTATGATGCCTACAAAATCAACACTAGTGTTATGGAGAGATTTCCTTCTCTAGAAGGTGATTATGAAGTACTCACTAATTATAGGAACTGCATTAAAGTGTTCCCAAAGAATATATCAACATAAAGACAGACAGCGCTATTCCCAAGAAGTAACACATTAGGCTACTGGGCTTTTCTTTTTTCTGCTTGCTGAGCATCCTCCAGCAATATGCATTTACTTAAAAATTATTTACTTGAATGCATTTGAATTGATTATTGTCAGTATACTTCTACCACAGGAAATTATGGTGCATAATTGTAAGTCAAGCTGTGCTGCCTACTTGGTAGTGGTCAGACAACATGCAAATTTTATTCCCTGAGTGAAGAATGCAAGTAATTCCACAGCAAAGCATTCATGTTTAAAGTAAGGTCTCCTTGAGTATGGGTGTTTATAATTCCAGATTCCTTTAGAGCAAATATTTGTGTCTATAAAGTTCATCTGCAAAAGATTTGACAGGATGTGTGCAGTAAATAAAGGTTGAAATCATAAAAGTATACTGAAAAGCATAAAAGTAAAGTCCTTGAAGTATGGTGCCAGTATGCATATGTTACAGGTAGGGGTCATTTTGAAAAAAATAACTGTACCTATGTAGATGTAAACATGCTGGTGAGAAAATATATGCATTGTAGGTTGTTACTTCCATAGCCCCTAGAGACTGTGTGCGTGTGCACACGTGTGCATAAAGGAGAGAGGGGGAAGATGAGGGGGAGAGTGGGAGGAAAACAGGTACAGAGCTAGAAGCCTTTTTTTTCCTCCCATCAAGATGATTATAGTGTCCTTAGAAATGAGAGGGCTCTATTAAAGATTTTCACTTCAAAGAAAAGTTCTCAGTGAAAGCTCATCCTCTCCTTCACTCATTAGTAGGCAGAGAAGTCTTTAACATAATTGATAATCTAGCATAGCAAAGCAGAGGAGTGTGTTTCCCTCCCAAATCAGGCAAAACATTTCTCAGACATGTGACTGTCTGAAGTTAAGAAAAAGCAGCAGCAAGACTTTTAGAGGACAATGAACACAAGATGTTAATATATTAATGCAACTCGGAGATATTTCTATTTGGGGGTAAACTTTAGAATAAGACTCCTGTGTTAGTTTCATTTCTGGTATTGGTGTCCTTTATTCTCTACCAAATGTTTCTGGGTTGGCTTTTTATTTTGAATCTGCATTTTAATTCCTCAAATAGACTGTGTGCGTGAGAGGGAAAATCTCTTACCTGCCAGTGTCTAGATGTTGATGATGGCTCCATGTGTTCCATCATGCCCCAAATGAGCCCAGCCATCTGCTGAACATGCCCGCAGCTTTGGCACACTTTCTGCAGTTGCAGATGTGCGTGGAAGCAGATCTCATGGCTGCCCACTGCTCATCCATGTGATCTGGGTTGAATCCATCCTGCACCCTCAGTGTGTATTGAGGAAGATGCACAGCTGAGCAATTGAAAAGAAACACGAAAAGCACTGAGCTCCCCAACCCAGTTTGTAAAATCACATCCAGCTGCTCTCTCTTCCACAGTGATTATGAATGATTGAGTCCTATTCCAAGTTAAATGAATCTGTGTTGAATAAATATTATGATTTTAATCATCCTACTCATTTAGGGCCAAGTCATAGACTAAGAAGTTCACTTTGTTTAATACATCAGAGCCTAGAGAATTTCCACAGCCTTTTGAATCATAGAATTATAGAATAGTTCAGGTTGCTCAATAGATCACATTGGTCAAAGTCCCCTTCAATCCAACCTTGAATGTTTCTTAGGCATGAGGCATCTACCACCTCTCTGGGCAACCTATCCCAGTGCTTCATTACCCCCATCATAATGTCTTCCTTGTATCTAGTCTGTATCTACCCTCTTTTAGTTTAAAATCATTACCTCTTGTGTTAAAATCATTACTTCTTGCAAAAAGCCCTGCTAAAAAGTCTGTTTCCATCTTTCTTATAGTCCCCTTTAAGTTAATTTCAAGGCTACAAGAAGTTCTCCACAGAACCTTCTCCAGGCTGAGCAACACCAAATCTTTCAACCTTTCTTCATAGGAGAAGTGTTCCAGCCCTCTGATCATTTTTGTGGCTCTCCTCTGAACTCGCTCCGAAGGTTCTGTGCCTCTCTTCTGCTGAGGACACCAGAGCAGGACACAGTACGACAGGTGAGGGCTCACCAGAGCAGAGTAGAAGGACAGAATTACCTCCCTTGGCCGGCTGGCCACACTTCTTTTGATGCAGCCAAGGATACAGCTGGCTTTCTGGGCTGCAAGCACATATTGTCAGCTCATATCCAGTTTTTCATCCACCAGTACCCCCAAGTCTTTCTCCACAGGGCTGTTCTCAGCCCCACCATCCCCCAGACTTTATTGATAGTGGTGGTTTCCCCAACCCAGGTGCAGGACCCTGCACTTGGTTTTGTTGAACCTCATGAGGTTCACACGAGCCCAATTCTCAAGCATTTATTGAGAATCTTATCTAAGAGATTCCACTGGTCAAGTTTTATTAATTCCTCTAGTTGTCCTTGCTCTTTTCCTTTTAATATGCTGTGTGAATGGATTTCGTGGCAGCTTCCCTTTTCAGCACTGAATATTTTTCAGCCCTGGCATTTAATTAGCTGCATTTCCATGTTATTACATGAAGGTGGAAGCTACTATTTAGTGATAACACAAATAAATACTAAGGGAAGTATAAAAAATGCTCTATTTTCTCCCCCTTTAGGGAAGACTCAGCTAACACACAGAGGAGTTGCAGGTCCTTTTACTGCCACTGACAAAAGCACAAATCAGACACTGATGCTGACCTAATGAGCAATTCTGTATGCTTGGGAAACTATCATTTGGCTGGTTTGCATTACAAAAGAGTCAGTTATTTGATGGACAAATATGTCTTGAGAGATGGTAGGTCTAAGGCACTACCAATTTGTGTCAAGTATGAAATCACCTGTCTAATATTAGATGTCAAGTGTCCTGGCATAAACTAGAGTGAATATGGAAAGATACCTTTCCTTGTTTTTTCAGTATCATCCCTGTGGCTGCCAAAATATATATGAACTGTGGAAATCTTATGTACCAGAACAAAAGAATACAGAAGGACAGGCTGATTTACTGCCTGTAGTAAGCTAGCAGATGTATGGAATAAATTTGGATGAAGTATAACAAGAAATTATGTGTCATAATTTTTACAAAACCATGTGTCTTGTAAACATGCTGTCACTCCCAACCTACACTGGCCCACCTTTTGCAGCACTTTTGTCAATCACATCACAAATATAAGCTGTGTACTTACTAGTTTTATCTATTTCCTAGTCAGTATCTGAAATGCTACCAGATAAGAACAGTAGCAATTTACGTCTGTTTTAGTCCAAATGCAAAGCTGTAAGGACTGGACAAAGCAAAAAACTCTGTTAATCAGACACACTAACTGCTATTTAAGAAGACCATTGCTGCATTTGCTTTTCAGTTTATATGACTATACAACTTTATGTTGGAAATTAATAGACAAAATTTTCTTCCAGTTCACTGTGGTACAGGAGAACTCCTCAGTGTGAGTGGTGCCAGAAGTCAGCTTGTCCATAAGTAAACTGTTGAGGATTCTATCACCTAAATCTAGGACTCTCTATTAGCAAGTATCTCAGCATATTTCACAGAATCACAGAATCACAGAATGTTTGGCGTTGGAAAGTACCTCAAAAGATCATCCAGTCCACCCCCCCGCCAGAGCAGGATCACCTAGATCAGGTCACACAGGAATGCATCCAGATGGGTTTTGAACATCTCCAGAGAAGGAGACTCCTCAATCTCCCTGGGCAGCCTGTTCCATTGTATGTCACCCTCACCATGAAAAAGTTTCTCTTTATGTTTGCATGGAACCTCCAATGTTCCAGCTTGCACCCATTGCCCGTTGTCCTATCATTGGATGTCACTAGAAGAGCCTGGCTCCATCCTCCTGACACTCACCTTTTACATATTTATCAACATTAATGAGGTCACCCTTCAGTCTCCTCTTCTCCAAGCTAAAGAAACACAGCTCCCTCAGCCTTTCCTCAGAAGGGAGATGTTCCACTCCTTTAATCATCTTTGTGGCTCTGCACTGGACTCTTTTGAGCTTGTCCTTCTTGAACTGAGGGGCCCAAAACTGGACACAATATTTACAGTATATTAATTTAGCAATTCTGACTGAGACTAGAAAATGGAAATGACACCTCTGTCTGTTCATCAGTCCTTTATTGTGATAAATCATGGACAATTGGCAGTTACCAAAATATTCCTTAAAGACTGATGAAATAAATGAAATAAATTTAAAATAACAAGATGTGAATCTTCTTCATTCTTTTGAAGTCATATAGGACTCATAGGAAACTGTACATCTCTTTTATTTCAAGACTGAAAAATTGAATAGTGGGATTGGCAGAATAAAAATGTACTATTTTGAAAAAACATATCATATCAAAGGTAGTTTCATTTGGAATGAATCAATTTCTGCAGGGCTGCAATGTCTAATTTCACTTGTTACCTTCCGGTAGTTTTTCACAAAAAGCAGAGAATTTTAAAGGTGGATTCTAGCAAGGCAAAAAGACAGTTCAATAAGAGATGTGAAATATAAGCAAGCATATAAAATGGGAGGAGGAGAAGTATTAAGTCCTTTTCTGACAGAATAATTCGCTACATTATAATCACTGAAATGAGGATTTTTTAAACTTCCAACCAAAGACGCCTCAGTAAAGGTAACCCTACCCCAAAACTTTCAAAAGCCCAAGCAGATCAAAGACAGAGGTCACTGGGAGAGGGTAAGACTCTTCGCTGGCCGGAGTGGCAGCCAAGTTGCAGAGTAAGCCCCATCCCTGCTTCTTCATTTATCTCTTCCCCCTTCACTCACAGAATTGATATAACCTGGATCAGTAGTTGCTGGGCAATGACATCAGGAGGGGATCCTGGAGCTAAGACATGGTTGGCATCAGGTCAGCAAGCACCAGGTAGGCGACAAGCAGCTCAGCACTTCATTTTGTGTCTGCTCCTCACAGAGTAGTCACTCTCACTAAACTCCTTTATTCACTCCTACTTACAAACCTGACCTTCTCAGGGTTCGGCTCATAATTGCTTGCACTGAATTTCCATAAAGCTGGGCAATGATCAAGACTTCATTTTTCATGTAGCTCCAGGGGGAGTGTCTAAAATTGACATTGAAGCTAAGTACACTAGATTAAAAGAAACAGCCATACATAGTAAGCCCTGAGTCACATTGTTGTAACATCAGAAGAACATTCTGAAAACAAAAAATATTTCATGAACTCTGTAGAGGTTTATGGCTCAATATTTATCATCACTAGGTGAAATTTTCATACATAATTACAAAAGCAGGCAAACTTCAGTATATTTCACCTAACCTCATACAGAATTTGGATTCTATTAATCTTAACATACCATAACATAATGTCTGTTCTAAAGGAAGCCTGAGCAGTTGCTGATATTTTCTGTTATTGCTTTTGTGATCATTATGGCTCCTGCTTGCACTGACACCTGGTTCTCTATCAAGTGGCAAACTCCTTTTTTATTACAAGGTCTATCTGGTCTTCTTTGATCCAAATTTTGGATGCATGGTCCTGAGGTTGGTGTGATAAGGATTAACCTTTAAACACTGAGCACCATCTAATGCTAGATGGTTATCTAGAATTAACCTGAGATACACCAAACCTTCTTAACCCTTGACCTTGTATCTCACAGTAGACAGTACTGGGCAATTGGTTTTGTTGCCAAAATTCAAGGGCGGAAGGTAGCTGACAACTTCCAGTCAGAACCCTCTCTGCTTGGACATCTTTCAGATGGACACTTGTGAAAACAGATGTATGGATGTGTACATTAAGCCTCTAATAGCTCCTGTTCAGCAGCTATGTGCTTGAAACAATTTTCTTATGTTTAACATAAGCTCAAGGCCACAATAAAACTTGTTTAAAAGAGGCATCTGTGCTGAATGCAGCTTGTAGGGGTGCAAAATCCCACCTCCTGTAATAACAATCTGATTAGCTGGAGATGAGCCTCTGTATCGCCTATGGTAAGGCCATATCTACACCCAGAAAAGATGGAGGTTGCCTGTTACTGATTTTGGTAATAAAGCTGACCAGCTGTTACAGGGTCAGGAGAGTATTTCACTCCCTCAGGAGTGACATGCGGGAAGATTTGGAAGGTTTGTAGTGTCTGGGAGAATTTTAGCCTAAATTCTGTGTAGCCAAAATTCAAGCCTGCCCATATCCTGCAGAAAACTCAATCAGATTTCAATATTTTCAGATTGAGTCAGAGGTTTCCAACATGGGTGATGGAGACCTTAGTCAAAGTTAGGTTAATTCAGCTGAGTGTAGTCATTGGTAGTATCTTTCAGCAAGTGACAAAGTGACCCTTATTTGTTTTCAGTTGGGTGAAACACTGATTATTCGAAGCCTTTGTTCCTTTACTTGTTAGAAGTTTCAGAGGGTCAGAGTTTGCCCTAAAAACACTATCAATGCACCATTGTGTCCTTTCAAGTGTCCTGTTGAACATTTATAGGAGTCTTACTCTATTAACAAGCGTTAGATATGTATCTAGTATGTTAATGATTCCTGGCTCCGCATGTCTATCTTCTCTGACCCAAGTCACACATAAAAATGAATGACATGGTGTGTGCACAAATTACTGTCTACCCTGTGAGCAGCGGCTGGCTGAGTCCAGTCTATGGATAAAACAGAAGTAACGTTGTGTGGGGACACCTGTCAATAGTTTCACTGTGCTGCTGGTTCAGAGGCACCAGACATTTGCACTTAGTGTCTGGTTCTCTAACCCTTACGAGGACCTTTGCAGATGCTGGTGGTGCAATGGGTACAAGCCCTCCTTGAAGTCACTTCGGATAGGTCTACATGGCATACAGAGACACTGATTTATCTGTGCTTTGAGTAAACCAAACACCAATCAGCCATGGAATCATGGATCTTAACATGGACTGCTGGATAACAGTGCCAGTCCAGAATCTCCAGGCATCCACTGGCCAGTAATCCTGAACGGGGTTGTGTCTTGGCTCAACGCATAGCTTGAGTTTGCATCACTCACCAAAAGTCCTAGCTGCTTTAAGAACAGTCTGCTTTTATCCTCACAACAGAAATCTGCCATCTAATTCCCTGTGAAATTGAAGCTGATACAGCACAGAGCAGTCTCTGACTCAAGGCTTAGTACATTGAGCCAGTGCTTTGACGCTTAGGTTTGGTTGATGATAAGGATCTGTGTGAAGGTTAAGGTTTTGCTTTTATCATGTAGTCCCTGCTACTGGAGAGGCAGCTTCTCTGCGATCATGACAACATCACAGTCTTAACTAAAGGCATACAAGTAAGCAATGAGTAGTTGAGAAGCTAGCTGAATGGATATTATTTTTTAAATTCTGTTTGAATGTGCCCAAGCCAAGATTTGCTGTCTTGCTAAATGTCTTAGGAATTTTAATATTCTTCTTGACATGTGGGAGATCAGAGGTTAAAAAGTAGCATATTAAAGGCTTTTATGTAGAAAATTCAGTCAATTACTTGCAGTTCCAAATTAATTTATTTAACATCAAAGGAACTTCATTAAAAAAAAAAAATCATGGAACAAGCAATGGAAGAAAATGAAAGGATTGGTACATAAAATATACACTGATAGATCAACTGTCTATCACTGGATGATAAAGGTCTAAAATCATGCAATAGCTATTTATATATTTAAAAAAAGACTGAAAAATGTTAAACATTGAAAACTTAAATCTATCTGAAAAGTCATGCTGAAAAAAAAAAGCCCACAAATAAAGAATTAGGCAGTTTGGCCAGATTTCACAATGTTGGCATTGTCTCATGTCTCCTAACTAAAACCAATGGCAGAGTATGTTGAGATAATCAAATGCTGATATGTGTGCAAGAACTGAATACAAAACATGTTTCTGATCAGTAGGAATTTTTGAAATTTCAAAGCTCACTCAGGAGAAAGAGGAAATAATAAAGAAATTCTGTGTGATGTCATAATAATAAAAGAGATTGTTTTAATCAAAATGTTTTTTTTTCCTGATAATTGATTCTTGATTTTTTAACCTTTTTCATTATATATTAATTAAAATTGATGAGGAAAAAATTGGTATTTTATGTGAGAAAAGAAGACTTTTCCTTTAAAGAACCAAAAAGAGGTATTTTGACAATTTGGAAGTTCAACTATCCTGAGACTTGGAAAATCCAACTCTTTTCTGTGAATCATTTCAGTTTTGACATATGGAACTTTGTAATGAAAAGTGCTTTTTAAAGTAAATGCTTTAATTAGTTTTACCTTTCTTTCCTTTCATGACAGTGTCTGGCTTATGACATTCTAACATAATAAGAACTCTCTTTAGATTCCTAAAGCATTATCTGAATCATTTTCAATATGTTAATTTGGTTTATGATAGATTACAATCAAACTTGCTAATTATATTTTTCCAGCATCATCAGATGTCTCAATGTTTGATCAAGAATGTAGTTTGACATAATCAGTTATGGGATGTACCTCAGCACTAATGTTAATGGATTTTTTTTTTTACATTATCTGACCCAAGACATTTATTATAGCTGATCAAAGGAGTTTTTTAGCCTACCTGAAACTCCTAAAGATGCAGAAGCATTTACTATAAATTCAGCCCTGATTATTGCAGAATTATTGAAATTTCAAGGAGATAAATATAAGCTTGATGAAAAACTTTCAGAGGGAAACAAAAATCATGAGAAGAAGCTTGAAGACAGGATTTTTGATGGCACTAGACTCCCATCATTGAGATTTTCAGAATATTGCAAGTCCAATGTAGGGACGAACAGACTTTTAGAAACACCACTATCTCCAGCTGAGAACAAAGAGATTTTTTCTAAACCGCAAGACATCACGTTCAGCACTGTGCTCAAATATATAAAAGTGAATGCCTGTGTCACATTGATGATTTATAGCACAAGCAATGAAACATGTCATTAATATTTATAAAATGTAAGCATAGGAAAACCTTCCAAAAGATCCAGGTTAAAATGGTTCCACTTTTCAATGTTAACACAGTAGCTTTTCCATCCAGAGATGTGTCACATGTAAAAATTCATAGTAATGTCATCTAAATGGTAAAGCATATTACTGCTGATGCATACAACTGTTACTTAGAAAAAATGCAAGTCTTATTGTGGAAGACTGTCTAATATAAAAAGGATGAAGGCATTTGGCAAAACAGCTTCATCCGGGGTGTTTTTTTTCTCATACCTTGGAAATCTGTTTCATTTCCACACAAGGTTGCCCAAACAGTGGCCCAACACACTTTCCTCACATTTTCAGACTACAGAGGGTTGATCTTGAAGAAATTGAATCCTTCTCACTCCAGTGATGTGAATATTCATGTCACGGTTCAGTCTGGGTGTCAGTGACATGGAAACAACACTCTTGGTCTCAGCTGCAAGTCTCCCTGCTTTGGGCCACAATTACACGGTGTTGTCAGTCACTTCACACCCATATCTGTTGACATTAATTACAGATACTTCTTCTATGTGTAACTACCCTAGGGTTTCTGTGTAACTACCCTAGGAATTCTATATAACTAGGTGTAGAATTGCTCCCCTCCTATGTCACACGATACCTACAATGTTCCTTTGTAACAGGAGAGGACACCGGAGGAGTTGTACAGGAAGCACAGCTGATAAACCTCAGGTTATTATTATTATGTATTATTCCAGAAAGCTCTCAGGCCTGTAGACATAGAAATCCAGGAAAATAAGATCCCTGCTACAAACATCTCTGAGTCCTAAACTTCTGTTTCACCAGCGCAAACATGTAGGAAAACTACCAACAACTGTAACATTTATAGTTATACCAATAACCAATTTGGCAGTGAACTTCATGGGTGAGTGTGAAGCAAAACATGATAAAGGAGGGAGAAGGCCATGAGGAATGAGATTTATGTATTAAAATACCTTAGGAACAAGTTTAGGAAGGTCTTTCCAATGATGTTTTTTCATTCCAGATGTTCAGTGCAGACATGCTCATTCTTTGTAGGCAATTACTAGATAAGCTCTGGTAAGAAGTGGCAGAAGAACCTTCTGCAAGGGAACAGTGGCTCTCTGTAAAAGGAAAAGCATTAAAGGACATGTCAAGTGCAGAAGTCTGCCCAGTAAAGTAAAAAGTGTGAGTTGACATTTCTCCTGGGATTCTGCACAGAACAGTCAGGACTTATCAGGCTATCCAAAACACTGCATTTCTCTTTACTTTTCCACCTACACAAGGGTGTTTCCATTGAATTTGTCAGGATTTTGAAAATTGGGCAACATTAATCACAATTCTGGGAAAGCCTAAAGATGTGTGATTTCACAATGCTAGTGAAGGAATATAAAAACTACTTCAGACACGGACACAGTTTGAAAACACAGCAGAAGCCTCTGCAAATGGAGTCATTTTTCTGCCAGAACAATTACGGTGTAATCAGTTTCATTATAAATGAAACTGCAATTCCCACATTGCACATATGAAACAATTAGTGACTTTAATTTGCTTTCCTATAAGTGGAGGTTTGCAATAGCTGAGTTTGCTGTGCAAATAGTTAGGTAATTCAGTCATAACATTACCTGAATGTTTTCAAATTGTCTGTACACAAATGCTTCCTGAAACAAGCCCCTTTTACCTTTAAACCACTAAAATCACAGCCTTCTGGAGAGGCACTTTATCCCTCTTTAATGGATAGAATATTTTGAATGTTCATATGGACCCCACTGTTGCTCAGCCCAGGTCTTCAAAGCATAGATTGCTAGGCTGACATGGATATATAATGCAAAAATCATCCAGCATTACCATGCAGTTTGCCCTTTTGCAGGGTCAAATGATGATTTGGATTATCAGAGTCTGTGTGTCAGTGTTACACTGCACCTTGGAGAAGTACCACTCGCAAACACTCCTACACAGCCAGCTCATACCTTGGGTATGACTGCAATGAGAATTAGCAAAGCTAAAAGTTTGGGAGAGAAGTAATGGAAGCTGAGTGGATCTTGGCTCTGTCTTCCCTACACAGCAGTCACTATGACTGAACTGCATGTGGGTTGTTGCAAATTTTAGATGTTATGAGCCAATATTAATAAGATCTTTCTCCATGTCCCACTCCCCAACCAATTGAAGGAGCAAATGAGTAATTTTGACTCATATGATATTTCCGAGGGATTAGGTTTCTTGGGAATATTTCTAAGTTGATGTTGGTCCCATCAGAGTTGTCTTCTCATCTCTGTGCCAAAGAGCCATAAGCAAGCCCCTTCTAGATGGACTACCTGCTATTGGCTACATACTGTTGACTTTGTACTTACAGGGTATTTGTTTTGTTTCCATATGGCAAGGCAGAGTGAAACAATGATATTTCAGGTTCAGAATTAAATGCAGTTATTTACTTGACCAGAGTAGATAGAAAACTTCCATTCCAGTTGACTGGTTTTTTAAATGGACAGGAGGAAAATTGCTTCAGTACAAGGAGGGTGAAGGCACTGACCTAGCACACACTGTGAAGAGGAATCAAGCGGGAGATGTCAAGGGGTACTCCCCCAAGGGCAGCTGACTGGGGGACAGCAAAAGCTGAGCACAGTAGTCACTGAATTTCATTAGGGCATTCCAATACAGTTTGTGCCTAATGGCTCCGTGGTATGAATGAAAAAGGCAATGGAGCTGAAACATCACCCTGGAAAGTGAGCAGATGATAATACTAGTTGATCTGCAGACAAAAAAAAAAAAAACCCAAAGCTGAAGGACAATGAGAGCTCACACCTAACTACTGTGACAATCAGTAGAATTTTTCTGGCCTAGAGGGATGGTTGCTATAATTCGTTTCTCCACCTGCTAGTCAGAGGGAGCAGATTTCCACAGCATGACAACTCAAGCATTCATGCTGAGCCTGCTGAGGAAAATGAACAGCATCTCCACCTAGGACCTGTGTATACCTGCCCATAAAGCTGACCTTGACAACACTGGCAAATGTCCTAGAGAAGCGTATGTCCTTGCTGCGATTTTTTATTATTTTTTTTTTAATAACAAAATTCACACATTTAAATAAACCTGCAGTAGAAAGTTTAGACTATCAGACCCAAGGAAAATGACAGTGTCCTCCACAGACCATGATTATTTTCAACAACTACCAAACCAGAAATTATTCCATGTTTGAGATGGGTATGGAGACCAAGTCTTCTGTGAGTAACTAGATTATATTATTTCAGTCCTATCCTCTCAAAAAAACAGCACAGCTGCTAAGCACCCCCCACGCTCAAAACACCACAGATTTGCTTAAATCTGTCCCATCTTGGACCATCATCAATGTCTTTCTGCTCAGGAGTTGTATGGTTCATAAACCCCCATCCCTGCAAACGTTATGACATGGCCCTATCCTGGTGCACATTAAGCAAAGTAAGTGTGAGTGAAATAGAGTCACGATAGACCTTGATTTCAATACTTAATGCTTTTTTATTTATCATTTGCAAAGGCATTTTGTAGGCATTTTACTTCCCTGCAGACCCTCTTCTACCTGACAAGCTCTATTTGTTGGCTGGGGTCACACACCCAGCAGCACTTTGTTAGCAGCTGGGCAAACCCCACCGATGTTGGGTCATGTCACAGAAGTGCTGTGCAGAGCCAGGTGCCCGTGCTGGCCCATGTGCTGTGGGTGAACAGGGGAGAGCTGCAGAGAAAGCGGGCACAGAGAGCTCATTTAGCTCTGGCGCTGACTCTGGCAAGCTCTGCTGGAATAGCACTGCTGGGGCTGAAGGGAGGTTTCTCTTTGTGAATGGATTCAAGGAATGAAAAAAGGAGCCAGGGAAAATTATGACATGATAAGGTTTCCATAAAATTCAATTTTTTTCCCCTAATGCTTTTTTTGCTCCCTATCTCTAAAAACCTTACAGATCAATCAAGATACAGTTAGGAAATCTAATTAAGTGCCTGAGGTAATAATGATGATCTTCCTCTATCCTGGTTTTTTTTTTAGATTGGACTTTTCCAGGAAAACAGAGTCCTGGCACAAACAAAGCATCTCTGTCTATTCCAATGACATTATTCTTGCTTTAGAACCAGACCTCCTCTTTCTCTCTGTTTTGTGATTGTCAGTTTAATTTTATTTCATGGTTTCATGTATCTTTTTATTTTGATCCCTTCTCTAAGTAATACTCGAGGAAATGAGATGCCTGAAATAATCAAACAGCAAAAGTCAAGTATGCAAAAATTAAAACCAGATACCCACTTAGGCTCTTCAGCTAAACAAACTGATCTTGGTTATGGAAATTTTCACAGTTTGAATTCTGCTCAGGTCAGCAGCAAGCAAAGCTCATTATTTTCTGGTGATTGTTTTGTGGCCTACAGGATATAGATGGATGTTTCTTCCTGTGGAATAGGCTTTATATCTCCAGTTCTCTGTAGGCTGGAAATGGGAACTACATGAGGCTGCAGAGAAGGGAATTTCAGCTCACCTATGAAATATGGAACAATTGCTTCCAGGCCTGGAAGGATTTCAGACTGTCAGACCTTCAAATTGATTCTGATATTGTGTATGAATAAAAACTGTTGCAAGCCATTTTTAAGAAGTTTGGACTGTTGGAAAGTGGCTAGATCTCCTTTTCTATTCAGCCAGCACAGGCTGTGAAGGCTGGTATAGTCTCTCAGATCAAGCGAAGGACGGGTTGAAGTGGTCTGTTGGCAAACAGCTCCGTGCCCCTGGCCATGCCATATTTCTGGCCAACACTCTTCAGAAGCATCTTCTCTCACAGCTGATGAAAACCCCCTACCCTTTTCTTCTCACCTTCCTACAATACCATGGCTGTTATGCTACTGCAGAAAAGTACCATAACTTTCACAGGATCCCATCATGTTTTAGTTTTTCCCAAAATAAAACCAAGCTTGACCATCACAAGCTTGTCAGCACTGTGAAAAGCCCCTCAAAATATACCTCAAAGGAAAGGGCTGAAACAGAGTAGACATAGCCATAGTTTTGAGTAAGCTTCCACACTGCTAAACATGTTTTTCTCTCTTCACAACATCTTTATTTCTGTTACTGTTTTATTGCTAGTCATTGTACTGCCAGTTTTAATTTCTGGTATGTGAAGGAGGTGATTGTATGTTGGGGCTGTTACTGGGTCACTCACGTCCCCATTCTTTGAAGTGACTGGGAGAGCAAGGACCAAGCACAGATAAAGAGCAGGAAAACCTGTCCAATAAGCAGCACCATGCAGTCCATGTGGTCTTGAGTTGCATATGATCAGGAACAGGGGTGGCAGTGGAGCATGGTGGCAAACACAGTGAGGAGCTCGGGGACGAATGCTGCTTGTTAGTGATACAAGATGAAGAACATCTGAGAGCTGAAATAAGAGGGATGTCCACACAATGAGGTTACAAGGTACATGCTGACAAGACTGGTAGCTAGAGGAACAACGAAGTAAATGACAACTGAACTAAGGCAGATCTGAGTTGAAATCCATATGGAGACTCAACTAGTCTAATTTCTGGACATAGAGTGAGGATTGGAAAGGTCATCAAACACTCCTTCTTCTTTCTTCAGTTTTCATTCTTACTCTCTGAGCTGTTCCAGTGGTATTCCATGAAAAAAGCTGTGTCCTTCTTCATTGTGGGATATCAGGGTAAAGTATCAGAGCCATAGTTGCTGGAAGCTATCCACTTTTCCCTGCCTACAAAGAAAGGGAGGGGAGGAGTACTCACTGACTGAACAGCTTCATAAGAACCGGTAACTGTGAAGAAAATAGAAATTATTGGTAACGTGTGGTTCTGACCCATGCCAGAGAGGTAGGCAATTTTGAAAGCACAACAAAGGGAACCACACGAAGGGCTGTGATACTAAAAATGGAGACTTCATATTGAACATACTTCTTAGTCAGGGGGGGAAGACGATTCAGTCTGTTAAGGCTTTAGCTGAACAAACCCATCAGTATAACTGCTTCCCTGATACACCTGAACTGATTTACCACCAGTTACCTGTTACATTGTACTTGTAAGCATTTAAAGACAAGGCCAAATATTGGGATACCAATTTTTTCAAGATGGACAGCAGGAGAAAAGTTCTTGTTCCTGATTAGTCCCCTCTGTATACAGTGATAATATCAGTTTATACCACTCCTTCCAGAAGATCTGCGATGAAAAAACTCCTGCTCTTCTATGGGGCTGCCTCCCAGGGATTCAAATACTACAGTGTGCTTTGCAGCTCTCCAAAATTTTGCAGCTAGAATATCTGTGCATTTCTTTCCTGACTGCCCTAGTAAAAAACTTATTTTATCATTGGGTGAGTATATGACAGTTTAATGGAAACTACTAAAAGCTGTTGAAGCATGATGTACCTGTAGGACTTGTTTAAAGTGCTTGGTGCATCTGGCAAGCCACCAAGTTGATGAAAGCCCTTGGAGTTTAATGACAATCACAAAAAAGCACTGTTAAGGGGGTTGGCTTGGCTCAAGTTCTTACTTTCCTACTCAATTTTTATGCCTTTTGATTGAAGTTAAATTCAAGGTACATGGAGTTTTATGCTTATTTCAGTTTTAATTATGAAGCCATGCTTTTGGCATCATAATAAAGTGGAATGCTTCTCCTTAGGAAATTGTCTCTGGCTTTAAATCTTCGTCTACTGCTATAAAAAACAGGTAAGTTGTGTCCCTTTTTTTCTCCCTTTTAAGACTTTTGATCTTCTCTGTCAGATATAAGCTCTGCAACCATTAAGTCACACTTCTGATATCTGTGGTAAAAAAGTTTGCAAATAAATCCTTTGAGGCCACAGAGTCAACTGGATTTCAGATGAGGCGGCTTTTTATCAAAATATGGATATCCTGGAGGTCAGGAGGGCTTTACGTGATACAAGGACATTGTCCTAACTCATTCCTTTCACAGCAATGCACCTGCCTCGAAAAATTATTCATACAGTACTTTAAAACTATCAGGCTACTTTAAAAACAGTTGCATTTTTTTTTCTCTCTAATAGAAATACTATTAATTTAAATGCAAAATTTGTCCAGATTAAAAGAGACCTACACACAAAGTACATAGCAAAAAAAGGTCCAGAGGCCAAGATCCTGGCATATTCACTGGGGCAGCCACCACAATCAACAAGCATATAGGGTGACAGAAGGCTGGAAGAAGAACAGCATTTCAGTGAGCAGTCTGGAAATGTTATGGAGGACGTAGAGGCAACACAAATGCTTTTGTGAAAGAGAAGATAGCGCTGAGCCCTCAGGAGAAATATCTGAGGCTGAGAGACAGATCAAAGCTGTGGCTGAATAGATCAAAGATCTCAAAAATAAATGTACGTGCACAGTAAGCTGCCTAGTTTGCCTGAGCGAAAGCAATTTCCTAACAATAGCTTCTCTGCATATCAGATTAGGCAACAAAGCATGTGGTGTTTGGAATAAAGTACTGGGAGATGCCACCAGGAAAAACTGGACACTCACCGATATCTACTTCTGTATATATAAGCACCAGAATATAGGTCTGGCAGCTCAAAGAGCAGGAGAGGATTAATGAGAGATTTTTCCCAAATGGAGCTAGTGGCTGAGGGATCAACTACAGGGTGGAGGCCCTGGGCAGTGCTCAGTTCAGGAAGGCCTGGCTGAGGTATGCTGAGAATTCCATATTTTCTGAAAATCCCTTCAACGTGCCTCTAGCTGGGCACTCTGAATCACTGGTTAGGTTTCAGAAGCTTCACTGAAATGCTCAGTGGTGATATCCATTAGCCCCAGACAGAACAACAGAGTGTGAAATTCCTGTTCTCCTTGCTCCGGTGACAATTAGTGATACAAAGTGGAAAAATTCTGATGAGATAGTGTCTCTTCAGCTCACTGCTTCAGACAGTCCTGTAAGAACACCTAAACCCAAAATTATGTCTTTTGTGCTGCTTGGAGCTTGAACTTGTTACTTCCTAAGGGAATATTTCAATGTCTGGCTCAGGATGGGGCTGTACAGTTTTTACCAGAATTTTCATCTGGGCCCAGGAAATATTTATCAAAGTGTTATTGTAACTGCTGCATTTAAAGACAAAGAAGAAAGAGAGGAAAAAGATGGGAGAGGAAAAGCAGAGAAGAGAAGGAGAAGAGAAGG
>VWZY01006777.1:27741-62404 GCA_013399075.1 Chloroceryle aenea | reverse complement strand
GTGGCCAAGAAGGCCAGTAGTATCCTGGGGTGCATAAAGAAGAGTGTGGCCAACAGGTCAAGGGTTGTTCTCCTCCCACTCTGCTCTGCACTAGTGAAGCCACATCAGAGTATTGTGTCCAGTTCTGGTCTCCCCCATTCAAAAGGGACAGGGAAATAATAGAGTCCAGCGGAGGCCACAAGGATGATGAAGGGACTGGAACATCTCTCTTACGTGGAAAGGCTGAGAGATCTGGGGCTGTTTAGCCTGGAGAAGAGAAGACTGAGAGGGGATCTTATCAATGTTTACACATACTTGAAGGGTGGATGCCAAGTAGAAGGGGCCAGTCAGTCTCTTTTCACTGGTACCCTGTGACCTGCAATGGTCACAAACTGTAACACAGGTAGTTCCACCTCAACATGAGGAAAAAATTCTTCAGTGTGAGGGTGATGGAGCATGGAAAAGGCTGCCCAAGGAGGTTGTAGAGTCTCCTTCTCTAGAGACTTTCAAAATCTGCCTGGACGTGTTCCTGAGTGGCCTGCCCTGCGTGATCCTGCTCTGGTAAGGTGGTTGGACTCAGTGTCCAGAGGTCCTTTCCAACCCCTTCCATTCTATGATTACTGCAGAACATTTCAACCTAGTAAAGTCTCAGTTTTCCCTAACAGAGTGTGGAGATTTGGCTGAAGAATGTCTACCCATTTAAGTTATCTGTAATAACAGTACTGCAGACAATTACGTGGTCTGATGTATAGCAAAATGACTGCTTTTTGTATGTGCTTATAATGATAAAGAGATCATATTTTGAGCAAACTGCAAGTCTGGGAAAAAAAGTTCATCGATACTTTAACACATTTGACTGTAGCTAAAGACTGCTACAAAATGAGGTTTTTAAAGATAGTATTTCAGTTTCTATCCAAATCTCAGTGATGAACTCCAGAACAGAAATGAGGGTATATGTTGCTAAAAAATTATAGAAGTCAGAAAACAATTTTGGTTTCTCTAAACAAACGAGAAAATGAGCACATATCTGGTTTAGTGCTTATCTCTAAAATGCACGTAGAATTCACAAAATGTCTGAAAGTGACATTTGGAGAATTTTTCTTATTCATCCTTCTGAGGGGAGGGAAAATAGATTAAAGGATTGTATTTTATATTATGTTCTCTCCCACACAACCACAGTTTTCTGTGAAAACATCTTTTAAGATTAATCGCTTAGCTAAGGATTTGTTCAATCAGCTTTATGGCAACAACAGGGCAGATACTGCCTTTGGCAGCCCATAAAAATGGTTGTAAAAATATCAGATGAGGCTGTCTTGCTTAGCCAGCCCTTTTCAGTCAGGTTACCACTGGGGCCCATTAGCTCTTCATATCAGTTAAGAAATACATCAGCAAGAGGAGACACATGGTCTACATTTTCTAGCAATCAATATATTTTTCCACAAATACTCATTTTTTTTTTTAAAAGGAATATTTTTCATTTTTCTGAGTTTAATTTTGATACTATTGTAAAGACTTCTACGTGACGTGATGATTCAGTAAAGTTGTTACTGGCTCTTTAGGGCTACTGTGTTCTGCCAGCAAATGAGTCACTTTCAAAAAATATGGAATTTGACTAAAAAAAAAAAGAATACTTTTAGTCTGATCCTTTCAGTTTAATTTTGTTTTGTTAGTCTAAGCACAGGTTAAATAAAAAAAGCTCCAGCAGGGTGTGGCTTTTGTAAAGAAAAATCCAGGCAGCACTGATCACAGAGAGACCATCATTAAAGCTACATTTTATTCTGCTGCAGAGGGACAAGTTTTTAAATTACTACAGATTGAAAACATGTGACAGTCAGAAACTATGTCTTAAATGAGAAAAAAATGCCAAAAATCATCAGGCATCAATAGCCTTTTTTAATATTTAAATTAAATATTTCACTTTTAGTGAAAGAATTATCTGTTTAGGTAACTGAAATGCATTTTTGAGAAAAAATGTCACAAAGAAAGAAAATTTTTCATGCTCGTTGTTATTAAAGTAGGTATAAAGTCCAAACAGAGCCACCAGATAGGGTTTTTTATAGTCCTTAAGAAAAAAAGTAAAGTTAGGACTTGAAAAAGGGCCACTGAAAAAAAGCTGAGAGAAAGTAGGACAGAGGATCCAAGGAGCAGAAATGTTGCAAAACGTTTGGAGTCAGAGTGGGGGATCTGCCAGATGAGATTAGATAATGTATTATTCCTCTGTGGGATGTTTTTCTGTGATAAATTCTTCAGGGCATTGCTATTTTTTGTACTTTGCTATATGGCTTATAATTAATGCTAGGTTACTACTTTATGATTAGACTACAGAAATAAAGGCATGTCCTTCTTTTGTAGCAACAGCTGATGCTTTAATTAACTTTTGATAAGATGAATAGTAAAATTGGAACTGGATGGTGAGCTTGGAGAATACAAAACCACTGCCTTGGACATATTCAATGCACAGCTAAGACACAGTTGAGTATCACTTTAAGGCACAGCTGCCGTGGTACAGCTTTTATAAATACTTTCCAGGTGGCTGGAGTGTTTAGTAGTATTCCACTGAATACTTGTGCTAAAATATTATTTTTTGCAGTAAGATAAACAAACAATATATCACCTGCTTTGAAAATTATACCCTTTATACATATATCATACTTCAGATACAGTGTAGGCCAAGTGTCTTTTATATCACTGATTTTTTTTACAAATCAATAAATATATTAATATATAAATACTACTCTTTACTCTCTATGTAAATCCATTTCAGGTTTCTTTTGCTAGGAAGAAAGCATTGCTTTTTGTATTTAGTGGGCATATTGGTTTATATAGAATGAAATTTTGCACCAGCACGCAGTGTTTTATGCTAGGAGCTCTCATAGTATCACAAAATCATTTTAGTTGCAAGAGACCTTTGTGATCACGAAGTCCAACTGTTAACCCAGCACTTCCAGGGCACCACTAAACCATGCCCCTCAGCACCACACCTATACATCTTTTAAATACCTCCAGGCATGGGGACTCCCACTTCCCTGGACAGTCTGTTCCAGGGCTTGACAACCCTTTCAGTCGGTATTATGTACGTAATATAATGTACTGAATGAAAGTCTTCATAAATCAGTTATACAAGGGATCGTACAATACAATGGTAAATTTCCAGAGTCATAAAACCTATAAATCAATGTATTTTTGATAAATAACTCACAATGTCCGTTTTTTCCTGTACAACATTAAGAAGCATGGCCAGCTGGTTAAGGGAGGTGATTCTCCCCCTCTGCTCCACTCTTGTGAGACCCCAGCTGGAGTACTGCATCCAGCTCTGGAGCCTCCAACACAAGAAGGACATAGACCTGTTGGAAGAGGTCCAGAGGAGGGCTATGAAGATGATCAGTGGGCTGGAACACCTCCTGTGGGCAGGCTGAGAGAGTTGGGGTTGTTCATTATGGGGAAGAGAAGGCTCTGGGGAGAACTTATTGTGGCCTTCCAGTATCTGAAGGGGGCTACAAGAGAGCCAGGGAGGAACTTTTTACGAAGGCCTGTAGTAATAGGCCAAGGGGTAATGGTTTGAAACTAGAAGAGGGTAGATTTAGATTGGAAATAAGAGGGAAATTCTTCACTCTGAGGGTGGTGAGGCACTGGAACAGATTGCCCAGGGAAGCTGTGGATGCTTCATCCCTGAATGGGTTCAAATCCAGGCTGGATGGGGCCTTGAGCAACCTGGCCTAGTGGGAGGTGTCCCTGCCATGTCAGGGGGTTGGAACTAGACGATCTTTCATGTCCCTTCCAACCCAAGCCAGTCTATGATTCTATGATTACAGTAATGTTGTGTTTTTAGCTTCTCTTTGAAAACGTCGGAGTTATTTCTCAGGTATAATGGTGAAATACTACTGTTAGTGATACTGTGCATCCACGGTGTGCCAAGCTAGTCTGATTTAATGCTGAAGTCTCTGAAACTATGTTGTGAGAGTAAGGGGAGATCAAGACACCAGAGTACACTGAAGGATGATTTCTACAGAATAAATTATACTAGGTAAATTTTTCAGGTCATTACCAGCGACAAATTGAGGAACAAATCTGTTACTCTTCAGCTCAGAATGGCCATTTGAAAATGAAAAGCAATTCTGTGGTAGCATCACTGGGGAGGAGCTTCTGGCCTCATGGAGATGCTCGAATTTACACTCCATCAGAAATCACAACTCCCCAGCTGGAATATTTCACTTGAAAGAATTCATATTAGTAGCTTTGAACAAAGTTCCAGTTAAGTTCAGCTGTCAGTAATTATTAATCTCATTGCAGATAAGAAACACCATATGATCAGTAGTGCATATTTCTTTTTCAGAGAGGTATAAGTTGATGTAACTCAAGAATGAATTGCTGCAGTTTATCATCTCTTATCTTGTTCTGTTCTTGACAAAATACAACATACAGTGCAATAGGGCAGACCACTACTTCCTTTATGTATGGAATAATGCTTACAATTCTAGTGCAAGGACTTTAATATTATGTTGTACAGGTAAAAAGTCCAAAATATTTCTCTTCACTACTAATCTGGCACGACTACTAAGGTTAACACTTGCTTTATGGCAATGACAAAAAAATTAAATGCAATGTGGCCTACTGTTTTCAAGGAAGACATTTCAAAAATACAGAAGAATAACATTTCTTTGAGCCTCACTGAAAAAAGAAGGCTTTTCTTTTTTAATACAAAAATCAGGTACCTTTGAGCTTCCCAGAATGTAAAAGCTTTTGACAGTAAACATTATAATCCCTTATATACATCTCCAAGCCAAACTTTGAACTGAAACCTAAACACTTTTAATGCAAGAATAGTAGGTAGGATCTTCCTCTTGCTCCTTCACAGCAACAAATTCTATACAATGTAATTGAAAAAAAAAATCTGTAATTTCAGAAAATAGATTTTAACTTACATATATGCATACACCCATGTGATAATTACAAATACATAGAGACCTTACTTTAGGTGTTATATATGTTCAGATCATTTCCTATAGAGCCCTATTAAGTGCAACCCTGCAAGACTTTCCTTGTGTTTAAAACCAGATGCAAGTGACAGCACAGGCTCGGGGACTGGTACTGAGGAATCCCCTTTCTGCTAAGGACTGCAGGTTCTTAGCTCCAGATTCCCTGTCATCAAGCAGGAGGTTTTCCCTGCATGTGCATTTTGCTAAGATTTAGGCATAGTGAGAGTTTTAATCCTTTCTTTTTCTCTAGCAAGCTTAGGGGTTGGTTTTCCATTGTCCTCCCTACACAGGAGGGCAGAGCAGGCGCAGATGTATTGCTGGTTGATTTGATAGCACTTTTACACTCGTCAGAGAATCAAGAGCTTTATTGCCAGTGATTGATGATTGCCAGCTTGAGAGAATGAAAGGAATTTTTACATTACTTACCTCATATTTATGTTAAGCATAGTATAAACATATCAACTGGAGCTATACAGTAGATTTTTAGAATTTTACTACTTACAAGAAAACAGCATTGAAACTTGATTTTTTAAAAGAAGCTACTTCTTCATTATTACCATGTGCCAAAGTGACAAGTACTGTCTGCTTCTTAAAGCACCTTGAAGATGTCAAAAGAGCTGAAGACTTCAGAGATTTGAGATGCTTCCACCCAAAAGTCTGTCCAAATACTGTTTGAATACTGGTTATTTCAACAGTGAAAACACTGTACTTGTAACTTAATAAACGCCTATTAGTGAAAGGCATGTTTTAACACTGGTATTCTGAGCCAGTATTTCACATATGTCACATGTGCTTTATTATCACATCACCAGGAAAGATATTTTTTCATGAAATCAAAATACCAGCTTTATTTTAATATTAAGTCCATGATCTTGTCATGGTATCTCAGATATTTTAATGTCTTTGTATTATTTTGCATTGAATAAAACAATTCCGGATTAAATCTGTTCCTGCTGTGTTTCCAGATATTGGGAGCTCATTTTTGACTGTGTTGGAATTTGTAAGAAAAATGGAGGTAATTCTGCTATCAGGTCACAAAGCCCTTGGGTACAGCCCTGCTCCTCTGCGACGGTCCAGTGCTGCCACCACATGGTCCAATGGCTGGGGCAACATGTGGGGAAGAGGGGGCTCCCAGTCAAACACAGAGGTGCTTTGGCCAAGTACTTGGTCGTACAGAGCCTTACCACAGGAGTAGATACTTAACAGCTAGGTACTGATGATGCCTTTCATAAATCTAATAAGAGTGTTTTCTTGTGGCAGTCTCCAAATACATGGGACTCTCATCTTTCAGAGATTAGAAATTTAGAACAATTTCTGTCTCTTGATTGATGAGATGAGTTTGTCAATGTCAAAACACGCACTATAACTGCAGAAAAAGGAACACAGATTAAAAAAAAAAAAGATAAAGGGTTTGGGGTTGTTTTGTTTTTAGTGTCATCATATTCTGAAGAAAATTTCAGGACATGCTATAATACAATTTCTATTCACTACCTTCATGCTATCAGTAAGATAGGGTTAATAGAGTCAGAGGGTTATAAACATGGTAAGAAGCACATCCCTCAATAGCAAGCACCTGTAAGATCATATGTAATGTGAAGCTTATCAAACATAACTGTGCCTACTTTAGCAGACCACCCATTCTTAGTATAACCTGTCTCAGCATAACGCCCTTGCCTTATTTTAAGTAGCATGTCATATTTTCCTTATTTGTCACAGAAATAATGAAGTTTGAATCAAAGTAAGCAAACCTTTGTAAAACAACACTAAGAATTGAAAATGTTATTAATTCTGAATTCACAGGAATATTTCAACCTTAAGAATTCTAAGGGTGTGTCTATTCTAAGCAGTGTTTGCCTAAGCCACCAAAAATCGTTGAAAAGACTTCAGGCAACTTCATCATCATGAGACAAAGTATTAAATAGAGCAAATCTCTAGAAGAAAAAAAAAATCTAAAGAAAATCTAGGAATTGGGACAGATATCATAAGTGAATATTTGATCAAATGGTTCACTGACCCCACATTTATAAAAACTACTTACAAAGCACATGAAGAGATGGTGAAATTGTCTGACTGAAGACAGTAAGGAAATGGAAGAGACAATCATCTATTTCTATCATACCTACTTTGAACAAAATTCTTGAAGCATTCCATTTCTTGTGTGGTTTTGTGTCATAAAAACAACTTATCTTACCTTTATGTATACATTGCAAAGTATTTTCTAATAGAAAGCCTCTCTTTGTTGAATGCATCTACCAATTCTATTTCCCTTCAAAGAGACATTTTATAGGGTCAAGATATTTGTAGCTGAAAAGTAAGGAAACTTCAGCATCCAAATTCCCTAGCCTGACTGAGCGTTGTAAGCAAAGGTAGCACCACTTTGGTACACCATGACGTCCATCCAAAGGGTTGCTTTTAATAAATCTCCAAGAAAAGTCAATCAGTTCTGCCTTCTGCTAAACCAGCGCATGAGTCTGTCACTCTGCTTTAACACACTGCAGTACGATGAGCACATAGACCCTCTGCTTTTGATAGTCTTTAAGGAGCTTTTGCAACAATGAGTTGTGGGAACCCTCAAAATGGAATGCTACAGATTGGAAGAGGAAGTTACACACACCTCTCTGTATGAAACCACCATTGTCTGTACAGAACTAAAGCCTGGAGCTTCTGGTCCTGAAAATATTCTGGGCATTAGGAGAAATAAATGAAAACCTGATTCTGTAGAACTTAACAGAAGCCTGTCTGTTGGCATAAATCTAAGTAGAAAATCAACCCAGCTTATCTTCCTTACATCCAAGCACTTGCAGAAACAGGATACTGGTTAAGAGCTCTGTTTCTCACAGTAATGTGGAACAATTACTTTTATTTTGAGTCATAATCTTTAATGTAGGAAAGTCTTATGGGAATGTCATATGCTTCCAGTCTTCCAGACATTCAAGGTTAAGTTTTAAGTACTGCTTCTTCATTTTTGCCTTTTAGAAACTGCTCGATAGCTGCCAGACACTAAGATGCTGGTAACATGGTCTTGCCATGTTTATAAGACATCTAGAAAAATGCTTGGAATTACAGCAGTTTAAAAGCCTTGACTCTTACTGTAAGTATCACTCTTGGACTAAATCTGGTAGTGTTTTTTTGAAATAAATATTTTGAGCAGGCTCTGCAGTGGAGAGCTTCATTCTGATTAATTTAGAGTGAGGCAGCCTTTTTAATTGATAGTTATTAGTGAAATTTCTAAATCTGTTAAACTTCAGCAGGCTTAAGCTTCCAATAAATACCAGTGTCTATTTTTACACCACAGCTTCCATTTAATAGAAAAAGAAACACATCAGCCTGTAGCTGCTGATACTGAAAACACCAAAAAAAGGGCTTTTATTTCACCTACAGTGCAGCAGGAGTGTCTCCCCACATCAGATTTTATCTGACCTGGTCCAACCAGACAGCAAAACCTAACAATTTTTCTCAGACCTTTATCTAGAGATCAACAAGTTACCTGTTCCTACAGTCTTCACCCAAATTTATCTTAAGATTGATGGTTTAACAAGCAAGAATTGAGGGTGAGTAGAAGTTTACGTTTATCCTTTCATTTTCTGCCACCTGAATATGAGAACTGCTTGTTTTGTTCTTAAATCTGATTAAACACTGCCTGTGTAAGGTACAGCAACTTTACCATTTTCCTAGCAAGAGCTCTGAAAATTTGAAAATTAAATACATACAGATAATGTGACACCACTGTGGTCTGAGATGGAGCTCCTCTTTGCTAGGTTGTGTAGAATGCACTGGAATGCAGGGGGAACTGGTATGACACCGGTGTAAAAAGCAGTAGGATTAGAGCTTTTTGGTTAAAGTACTTTCACATTCTGACTATAGACTTGTCTCCTCATCCCTGCTCTGCATCACCTCTTTTTCTGAGCAAATCTGGGTCATCATCAGCCACAGGAGCTGGGCTCTCTGCAGAGCTGTTTCAGGCTGCTCTAGCTGTTCTAAGTAGGACTGAGCTTCCAGTCTCCCTGGCCCAGTTGTTCCACTGTGCAACCACTCTTAGCATGGAGACAAGCTAGTTTAATACATGTGGAATTTCCCATGCTGCAGCTTGTGTCCATTGTTTGTCCTATCACTGAACAGCACTATTGGCAAGTGATTGAGTTTTGGGGATAAAAATTTCAGTAATAGACAAAGAGAAGCAGCTTCCAAAGGAAGAAATCTGATAAAATTCAAGTGTGAGTGATAGACACTTCAAATTGGGTGATATGACTTAATAAGCTATTAGCAGGGAATCATTAGTCCTCATGCATTTTTTTATTGGTAAGGCATTGCCTTTTTGTCAAGATTAGTGGATTATAAAATATTTGTGCTACACAATATAAATGACCCTACTTACTGATAAGTCTTTGGAAAGACATACAAAAACTGAATTGAATTAAGAAGGGAAGTGCCAGCAGAAAACTAGCCATAATTAATGGGAACATAAAAATAAACCAGAGACAGAGGAAAAAGGACATTCTCCCCATTGATCACATTGAGGAATAATTGCTGATATGCTTTAAGGACGTATCAACTATTCCTGTTTTTACAAGGACCATTTCACAGAAGATGAAATCCATGTATCTATGAATATGTATTTCAATTTATTGCCAGAAGATAATGATATTGTTCATGTTCCTCTAATTAGTCATTATAATTTTGAAAACTAGAAGATGGAGATTAAAATTTATCATAGAACAAAACCTTTTTACAGTCTGCCAGTAAGATATATATATATTTAAACTGATATTCAACTGCTTCGTCTTCTCTGTACGTTTCCAGTGCAGTGGCCTGGGACAAGTCACACTGAGAGTCAGGAGATGGGCAACATCTCTACTACTGCTTTCCAAGGGTTAGGGCCTCAGAGAATCGGGAAATCACTTTTCACATCTTATTCACATAAAGGACAATGTGCATAGACTTATGCAGTGAATGAGCACTCAGGTCTGCTGCATTTCCCAAGATATATAAGGTTTTCTTGGGTCTGAGAGCACTTCCTCCAGGGTGTGAAGTTACATTCTCATTTCCACGTACTTGCAGAAACTTTCAAAGGCTTTTACTATCAATCAGGAATGTAAAGATGAAGAAACTTTATTGCTGAATCTTTTAAACAATACATTAGATAGTAAAAAGAAAACTAGTTTTGTTTGCAAAGTAAAATCCTCTCTTCGGGGCAGAAGAAGAGGAAGAAGCCACATTGATTAGAAATATTCCCATAAGAATGGTATCTTACAGTGGTCTTTTTAAACTAAATGCAAGGTACCTCAGGGCTGCTCTGACTAATTGTAATTTTTGATCTCACAGCTATATTTAGTGGACTGTGAAGACAGTAAAATAAAATTTGAGAGGTGATGCTGGTGCACAGCAGCAATTACTAAAAAAAGCAGTTTTTCTAAAAAAAAGTCTGTAGTCTCCTTTCCTGACCTTAGGAAGCAGACTATTAAAATGCAGATTTTCTGCAGAATCTTCACATTTGTCTCTTCCACAGGCTCCACTGTAATTAAAGCAAACCAAAGGGGAGTATTTTATAGCTTGAGAGGAAAGCTGTCACCTGAAGTCTGCATGCCTTCAAGAGAATAGATAACAGCCTGCATAGGAAGCAAATGTTTCATCGTGAAGCTGGTTACATTAGCTGGTGAAAGACTCTGCTCAAAACCATATTCCCCAGTGCTGTATTTGGTGAGCTGCAGAGTCTTTATGTATTATCTCTTGATAAGCTGAGCTCAAAACCTGTTTGCTAATCAATTACTCAAAAGTAGTTGGAGTTGCTGCAGTTGCTTTTCAGATTTCTCCTGGCAGCAGGGCAGCTGCATGGAGGTGGTTGGTGTCACACACCCCACACAAGGCAGTTAGAAAAGGAGAGTCTGAAAAACCTGTTCATGTCCCTATAGGAGATTACTGTAAGATCAATGACAACTTCACTTTTACCCATAACGTTGAACTTGTAATAATTTATTTAGCTCAGTGTGCCTAAATGTACTGTTTCTTTCTCTTTCCATTTTCTAGAAATTAGCTCGTGTCCCATACAAGATATCTGAAGTCCATCTAAGTCCATCTAGGAAAAAAAATCTCTGTAGATACTACTTCACTTCTGCCTCATTCCTACAGCCTGCAGTGCTCGTTGCATAAAACTATACAGAATACCACATCTGAGTTATTTCTATGTCTTTTGCCCTCTAGTGTCTAGGATAAGAAAAAACCATGAAGCTGTGAGATGCTTCATGAGATGATTGCTTGTACTTGGAGCATTACTGTCCGCAGAATAGCTACTTAAAAAAAAATAGATTACCAAATTGTGACTTGCACATGAATGCATAGAAAGGGAAGCTGTTAATTAGGTGAAGAAAAAAAAAGTATCAAAGTAGCAATCAAATTAGGTTAATAGTTCCATTTAACTTTGTTTAGTAGAAAAGATGTGATATGACTACAAAATTCAAATTCTATTTGTGTACATGACCCAGTCAAGGCCACAGGTTAACTCCTTCAGTCTGTACCACATGGATCAGTACCTTGGATGTGGTCATAGTGGTATAGCTTCCAAAAAATGTGAGTAGTTTTGAGTTTAAATGTTGAGTCGTCTCTGGTTTTATGATGGCTTTATGATAGATTAACTGTTGATGCTCTTTCCATTTTGGTTTAAATTTTGTATGCTTCAGACAGAGATGAGAAGTTTCTTTTAAAAAAATTCTAAAAAACTTGCAACTGTAGCGAAAATACATTTTAAAATAAAAAGATACCCAGTCCGACAATATTTAATAGACTGCAACACTACTCTAATTTCTAAAAGGCACTGTCCCTTACAATTCTTGCTCCAAACTGCACTCTCTCTCTCTCTCTCTCTCCTCTCTCTCTCTCTTTCTCAGAGCTAAGATTTACTAAGAAAAATTGTGCAAAGCAGGGTTTCAAATTTTGCCATAGGTACAATCATCCACTGATGTAGACAGAGAGATAGAAGGAAAAATTAAGGGCAGACTTTGACCTGTACGTACAAGAGTTTTTCTTCTAGCGAGTCAATAAAGTTAAGTATGTTGTCAGTTATAGTCAAAGTAAATCCTTCACTCTGCATAATGCCTCACATCATTTCCCCGGTAGGAAACATCATAAGAATCTGCTTCACATTATTTTGACCATGCAAACTTTAATTTTTTATACGCTGATGTATCATGATGCTTTTGTAAAGCTTTTGGCGCATGACTGTAGTAGCTTCACTTTCCACATTGAGGTTTATGATCCACTCATCATTTTCCAACAAAAAAATTCTTATCTCATCCATAGCCAGTGTACAGATGATTCCAGGCTTGGGCCTCGGTTGTTGAAATGAGATCCATCACTGTTTTAATACACTGAAATAATTGATGACAAAACTAGCACGATAAAACATGAGTCTGCCTGGAAGGGCTGGTGAACACCATCTGTTTGCTCTCAGCCAGTGCAGTACTACTGCATGGGTACCCTGGAGGCTTGAATTCAGAAAAAAAGTCTAACTTGGAAATGAATCTTAAAAATGAGAATCTTGGCATTATTTAAGACAAGGCTTTACTTACCCATCAGAACGTTGTGCTTCCACTTAAACATTTGTATCGAATGTACATCCTGGATCCCTACATTCTGGATTCCTATTGCAACAACATCATTCTGATCTATTATCTTTTACACTTGCAAGTCACTATCTGATGGATCTCCCCTTTGTTAAGTGAGTTCATATGTATGATTCCCATGTGTCAATTATGTCTAAGAAGATATATTCTCCCTCTAAAGGGGTGTCTGCATTAGAAAACAAGCAAACAACTCCCCTCATGCTTATCTGAAAACGGAGTATTTAACTGGAGGATTGTTAGGACATTCAGTGAAACTATACTTAATGATGTAAAATCACATCCTAGCAAATCCCTGTAGAATTTTGTGGGGTTTATAAGATATTCCACAACATCAACAGATTGCTAAAATCTTAAAAAGAGCTGGATCATTCATACAGCTCTTCATTGCCTTAAAAGCATCTCCTTGTTGTGCCTTTCTAGAAGTAACACTCAAAAAGCCTGGAGCTTATTTTAAACAGTAGCTGTCTTTCTTCCATCTCGACTTTACTTGCTAAAGTAAGGAAAGCCTAAGCCGTGAAACTCTTGGAGGATCCTGTTTACATGGTGCCCCAGTGCAGGGTCCCAGCAACAGCAACAAAAATCCGTTAAATGTCTTTCTTCTTCTGGCTCTATGGTACACTTCAATTTCTCAAGCTAAGCTTTTCAACTACAAGCACATCCTATAATTAGTACTTTTACCATCAGCATTAAAAGCATTTTTGAGTAACGTAGTCTGGAAGAAGCATGCGTAATTTCAATGACTCATGTCAAGAGAGTCAGGAACTGCTGTAGGTCCTGGGAAAACCAAAAGGACTATTCATTTTCCTTCCTCCCCACCGGCTTCCCTCAGGTATCACTCCCTTTCCCATCCTATACCCTATCTCTTCCAGTTACCAGAGGTGGCTCCAGTTTGCTGGACTGGGTTTTCTGGATTGCAGCAGGAAAGCTGTCCTGGCTACTGTGCCTGCAGCTGGCCCTGTGGATTGCTGTCATTAGCTGAGTATTTACCCTTTTCTAGTGGTATGATCCATATTCTGTAGGAATAGGGTGGTATTCAGACAGCACATTGGGGAAATTTTAATAAAGTAAAAACCTGTATTTCCTCAGCAAGAAGAAACAGAAGGGGAAGTGGCCACATAACACAAAAATAAGAGATGATGTTGAGAATTTATACATCTGTGCACAGAAACTGCTACATAGGCAGTGTGTAGACATAATAAAAAAATATTACTTACAGTCAGTCTTGGATATCTATGCACTCCAGGTTTTTATAAGTCACCAACAAGGGAACAGCTTCCCAGGAACGCTGCTTCTGCTACACATGCTGTGACAGAAAACTCCTCTGTACCCCCTAAGGGCCTAATCCGTGTGTAATAAAAAATAATTTCAAAAATGCAGAGCTCTGACCTACCTTGAGGCTGTTTTATGGGCGCAGGTCATTTGTAACTACACAAATCTGCACTGGTAATCTTTTAGTGCTGTATGTGGCTATAGGGGTTTTTTTTAAGAGAATATGATCAGTTGGCTAACTGAGCATGAGAAGAAATTCNTAAAGTGGTGGTCTTGGGGTCCAAAGCAACAGCAGGAATTTAAACAACTGTCAAACCAAACTTTCTGAGGTTAAATGTGGCAAGCATTTAGTGATTATTGCTACATTTCTCAGCTACAGCTATGTCATGTTCCCATCTGTATCTTATTGACATTAATGATCACTTACACAATTTTTGCAGAGTAGCCCTTATAATCCTGACACATTTAATCTCAAAAGCTTCCCGTTGAACTGCATGACTGCTCAGCACAGCAACATCTCTGAAACACAGTGGTCGGTCTTTTTAAAACCTTTCTAAAATACTTATTTTTAAAAAAACTTCTCTTAAAAGTATGATTTATTACCTTCAGACCGATGAAAACTGGAGTACTTATTCAGCATTGTAACTCCCCTGAACTAGGTTTTATTGGAGAAACACTGGAAATTTGCAAGTATAAAAACCTCAAACAAATGCAGTAATGATCCATGACACACAACAGTCGTTGTTCTTGAACTGTGTATCCCTTGGAGACAAAAATGAGACTTCACCAATATAAAATAAACATCACTAACAGAGATATATGAAACCATTAACTTCTCCATTTATATCATTTTAAGACATATCAAAAATTCACATTAATATTTTTAAAAATAAAACAAGGTTGTATAAAATTGATGTTAAAAGAATTAAGGAAAATCACTGATAACAAAAAGTATATTATAAAAAATGTTGCTTTAAAAAGGACCTATGTATTTTTTATAGCCATAAAGTCTAAAAGGACATGCATTTGCTTATATATACTTCAATGTTTTGTAATGGAGAGGCTAAATCTAATTGCCCATGTCAATCTGTAGGTGCATTGGGAATGGTTTTTTTCCTGCTGTACTAGCAGTATGACTAACACGCCCTATAAAATCTCATTCCATGATTGATCCAGAAGGATTATCTCAGAAGATTGCCAAAAATGCACTTGCATTGTGGAGGAAATAGTCAATGAAGTTGCTCCCTTCAGTGAGACACATAACAAAGAGAACGCCCACAGCAGATGTAGTGTCTGATTTAGGATTTTCATAGAATCATTTAGGTTGGAAAAGACCTTTAAGTTCATCATGTCCAACTGTTAACCCAGCACTGCCAAGTCCACCACTGAACTATGCCCCTCAGGACCACATCTGCATGTCTTTAAATACCTGCAGGAATGGTGACTCCACCACTTCCTTGGGCAGCCAGTTTCACTGCTTGACAATGTGTGTGCAGTGTGTGTTCCAAAGCTTTTGTTTGCGTGTGCATGGGACAATATCTCTGTAGTTCATTTTACTAACCTCTGATAGACTGGATTTCTCCTGCACAGCTTCAACGTGGAAAAATTGCTCATAAGATGAAGCTTTTTGTGACTGAGCTGGGAACTGGTGGGGTTGAAGCCCCCTGTGTATGTTACAGGCAAACACCAATACAAGTGGTTCTCAAACTCACAGAGCACATCCAGAGGGGTTAAAAAAATCTGTGCAAAACATATTAATAAATCAAGTCCCTGATTCTGGACTGAAACCACCTATTCATACTACAGCAAAACCCAAACTCAGAATGGACCCATTTTAGCCAACATAGCCCACCAAACCTGGCAGCAGCAAGAATACTGAGTAACTTTTTAAGGAAAAGTAATTCCATGTCCCTTTCAGACTTATTGCCATAACTTATTCTTGAATTCCATTGATTATTTAACTAAAAATTCAATTTCCCCTGCACATGGACAGTTTCTTTCAGGGAGAAGGGAAGCTTCTTTGTCAAGCAGAAAATTTTCATTCCAACATGTGCTAAAAAAAAATTGACAATGACATTGCTGTGATTATTCCAGTCAAGCTGACGATTTTTAATATTTTCAACCTGACAGATTTATTTCTTCTCAAATAAAGAAAAATCCTTCTCAGAATAAAATGTATAGCTTCTTTATATTTCCTTATTCTGCAAATTACCAAGTGCCAATCTGTGAACGTAACAAAACTGAAGACCCTGGAGGGGGACCTGAAGAACCATGACAGTGAGGAATTGTGATATAGTGGTTTAGGCAATTCCATGGCAGCAGCTTGGCATGAGAAAAAACTCAAAATGGGTTTTCTGTTACTAAGATAATGAATTCCCTTTCCATCCTGTCACAAATTGTCAAACTTCATTAATGAGAAGAAAGACGTGGTGCATGCCCATAGAAAGGGTAATATGAATATACATATTTAGAATGGAGAAATGCTGCATATTGCCACAAGATGATTTTTTCTTTATCAGATATTGCACAATTCTTTCCAAATAAGATATCTCAAAATTAACAGATACAGTGATATGACACAAGTTTTATATCTTCAGAACAATTTGCTATTATTTGCAAAAAATGGCTACTTTTTCAACTGCATGCATACAGCTCAGCAACTTAATTTCAGAATAATATTTAAGCCACATTTGCCTTAAGTCTGTGGGTATGCAACAGAACAAGGCAATCACTTATTTAGAAATAGCTTTAAATGTCTTGCTGAATCAGAGTATAAAATGTTTCATTGTTCAATAGTAACACAACTTCCACTTTTAATTGTCTTTGCAATTGTATTAAATTCAGTGTGGCTCAGTTTGATCTTGAGGACAGCAATGGCTATCATTTATTGTTTTATGCAATATATAATAAAATGTACTGTCAGTAGGAAATGATCAGATTTCTCTTGATAATGACTGTAAAATGCTCATAAATACCATTTCAATTGGAGTTGTGATAAAAATAAAACTGGAGAAACCCACCTCAGGCAAACTTTGATTTATCCCCAGCATTAGCCTAGGCTTTTGATAAATCAGGCTGATCTGGGGATACAGCAAATGTCACTAGAAGCACACAGGACCCTACACCTGCATACTTCATAGTTCTCTTTAACCTAGCAGATGTCCTAAGGTACATTATGAGTTCACACTCAGGATGAATTCCGCTGAGTTCCAAAAGCCTTGCTGGCACAAGACCCAATTTACATTTCCCAACTGTAGTGAGAAAAAATGATACCTAAACTTTCCAGAATGTATAAGTAATATTCAGGCATTTAGTAAAGGTAAGACTTCTGAAACTACAGAAATGAAGCATATGTCATGAACTTTTATGGCTCTTGTTGGCAAGTGAAACAAATATCTTCTGTACAAAACTGAAGGGATGATGGAAGTCATCGAGCAGCTGGAGCACACCTACTGGTATGTAAGTTCTTCATGGCAATTCACAATAATCTTTCGGTTCCTTCCTCGGAGCATCCAAGGAGGACTCTGTCCGTTCTGCCTTAGATCCCAGTCAGTCCATTCCTGAATCCAGTACCAGAATCCAGCTCCTGAACACAGCTCCCGCCTGCTGTGGGGCTTGGTCTGGGACCCCCTGGTGCCTGCTCCACAGCATCAGTGGTGACAGTCATGTAATTACCAGCAGGGCGGTTGGGTTTGATGCTGGCTTTGTATATATTTGTACATATTCTATTATTATTATTATTTTCAAGCTGTTCTAGTTTCCTTTTCTAACCACTAAGTCTCTCTCTCTCATTCCTTTTCTGTTCCCCTTTGGGGAGGGAGGGGTCTTAACAGAAAGCATCTGTTATAGGTCTAAGGGGCCACCCTGACCCTAAACTGTGACACCCATGATACCCATTCCTCACTCCCCTCCTTTTTTCCAGATTTTTTTTTTTCTTCTTTCAAGCAAGCAAAGCAAATGTAGGAGTTGTTTTCAGAGCACTGCCTTCAGTATTTGGCAAGAGAAAACCTTGCACGGTTCCCTGAGCATGACCCATCTCGGCTGTGTGATGACCTCTAGTGACAGTATGGTTCTCTTTTGGGAAATGTCCTATAAGAGAAGCTCAGGGTCCCTCCGCTGGACCTCCCCATGGAGTACAACTGCATTTGTAGGGTGGCTGACAACCAAAGGGTGTCACCCCTGGGCATTTGCTTCCTCTGGCCTACTCCCGGTTATTCAGTAAATTTTAATTAATCAGCTTGCCTATTCCAGCATCCTTTTCCATTTATACAAATCTGAATAAAAAGAAGATGACACATTTGCTCTACTACTGCACTAAATGTGCATCTCAGTGATTTTAGAACACAGAAGGCTTTCCAGAAACTAGCATGTTTTTATGCATACTTGTGCTATGTGCTATATACCTATGAACAGCTCAAAGGTCTTATCTAAATGGCCTTATAGACTATTTTATAGGCTGTATGTCTTCCACTTGTCAACAGAAGAACCAGGAGAAATAACTTTGGTCTGCAAAGACAAGAGAAAGTGTTGGGACAGCCTGAAGCAGTAACACCCTCTCCTCTCTGTAATTAGCAATGGTGCCAACATAGTAGTAGCTGTTCAAAATACTAATACTAGAATGGAGAGAACTGATTTGCATAAGATTCAAAGGTAAGTGAATTACACTGCCACGCTTATTTGAATGGTATTTTATGTTTCCTAGGGACACAGCGTATCTTGGATAACACTTGCTGACAGATGACAGATTGTCTCCATAGTTATATGGAACCTATGTTCTTCAAAATGCTGTTTCCGTCCAGCAAAATGGTTAGCTTAGCATAAAAATGCTTAGCATAAAAAATGCTTAGCATAAAAAATGATGGAATCTTCTTTTTTTTTTTTCTCTTTTTGTCAAGGTTCTCATGTGAAATGATCATAGCTTATATACTGAATGGTGAACATTTATGCCGAACTTTTGTATTCAGTCAATCTATGGGATAAGCAAGCCCATGGAACATGCTCTAAGTTTAAAAAAAAAATTAAAAATCAAACTGTCTCACTGTTTGGAGCCCTTTCCAAAGCAGAAAAAGCCTGAAATAGACAATAAAGTAACCTCAAAATGCATGACAAAGACGTACATCTGTTGAATTATGTTTGTATAACATCTAACAGTACTTTAGTAAACCCTCATCATGAATCACGACAAGCCACTCCAATCAGCATAATATAAATGAAAAAAATTACACTATTCCTGTGCACTCGCTCAGAAGTGGAGTGGAAGAAATGCTTACAATGACCTTCCCCACAGCTTCAATGAAAGGAGTATAATTTTGCTGTGCTTACAAAATGACGTTACCCTAGATTTTAGGAGTCGGATATGTAAATGGTGAAAATCGACAATCAGATCTGTACAAGAATCCGTGGGCAAATGAGTCTAGAATTTGTGCTTATCCTGTATGTCAAACCCTAAACCCTGTCTGTTCTTCCAAGTGAAACTGCTTCCTTTGCAGTGCTGTGCCTTAGCCTCGTGTCCCAGAAGATGGCGGTAGTCCCACAGTATTTCATGGATGGAGCAGCTCTTTACTTTCCTGGCTGTGGTTTTTTACAGCTAGCTTTTTCTAGTCTGCCACTTAAGGAGTAATATTGATTAGCATTACTTTGATGCTAACAGAGCTTGTACATGATGTTTTTTTAGCACCTATTAAAAGTTATTTATTTATTTATGTTATTATAATAAAACTAAAATAAAAACATTTGCCTTGAAATGTGTATCTAAAAAGATGTGCAATAAAATGTATTTACTGTTTGACTTTAGGGAGATACTAAAACCTGTTCTGTCTCAGATTGGAGAGCAGAAATGTATACTGAGGTACACAAGACAGCTTTTCTGTTTTCATGATTGTGTTGCTAATTCTCTGTTTCATTAGAAATCTTCTATTTGGCATTGTCTTAGACCGCATAAACTGGAATTGTAACATAGTAAAAGCAGTGGCTTCTCTTCTTGGAAAACCTCATGTTTGCAGAGGAAATGGGAGAGATGAAGCTTCACAACCTGACACCAGATGGCAATGACAAAGGTGCATTTGGCAAAGGTGTTTACCTATGTAGGAATCAGCGTCATACTTTGAGGATCACTGTCATGGCCTGAGGCTTAGCGTGACTGAAAATCACATATGGGAGAGCACGAGAACATGAATTCTTTCCAACAGACAATGTCTGTGGCATGCATGACATCTTGCTTGCTGTAGAAGTTCCTGAGTTGCACATGCATTGCTAAGTTCAAAATACTGTATCAGGTGCATCAAAATCTCCACGACACCTGCCTGTGTTTCACTGAGACTATGACCCATCTGAGTGCATCTTCTCAATACTTTGCACAGGTTTGATTGGGAATTTTGCATCTTATTTGATGTAAGTAATCCATTACTTTAATAACATCTTCATTATTTCTGAAGGTCACTTTGTCTTCGGGTGTCTTTTAGAGTCCCTAGTTTACATTTTTTAATCTAGGATCCAGCAATTCATTGCATTGTGATTAATACATTTTCCCCTTGCTCTCTGTGAACTCTGGAGTACATCAGAGCTATTTTGATGACAATAGAAGAATTGTAAAGCAGCATTTGTGAAATTACCATGGTGAAATCTTCGAAATTCTTCCCTGACTGCTTCCCCTCCTCCTCCTCTGTTCTCTGTTCTCTGTTGTCTGTTCTCTGAATTCAGTTGAGTTCCTGTCATGATGACTTGAGACTAATTCAAGGATGAGTAAAGAAGAATTTAATAAAACAATAATCTCTCTTGACCTTTTTTGATACGGGAAAAAGTAAAATGTATTCAGAATAACTCCAAATCCTTCCCCTGTACTTCAGATGCCTGGAGCTGAATACATTATCTTCATTATCTTTGGAGAAATGACTGAAAGGCCCAATTTCCCTCTCCAAAGCCTCTGGAATCTTTGCCACAGTATTGACCTACAATGAGGACAATAAAAGGCATCACACACTTGTGCAAAATCACAAGGAGCCCTTTGAGAGTCATGTTTCAAAAGTAAAAGATTCAGGTTCCTAAATAATTACCAAAAGATGAGGATGGTCTAGTGGAAAATGAGTTTTCACACTGTGCCTGTGACAATCTATAATTCTCTTCATTAATCATCATTTTGAAAGTAAGCCCAAAGTTTCAGGGTCAGAAGATGATGGTGAGTGGTTTAACTGGGATTGAAACCAACTGCAATGCAACTGAATGTGGCCCTGTGTCTCTCGTGTAAGAAGAGCTGCTGCAAGTGTAAGGGCAGTTTAAAACTGTTGCTCCTCATCCTATCACTACACTCCCTGATAGAGTCCATCCCCAGCTTTCTTTTAAGCCCCCTTCAGATACTGGAGGGCCACTACAAGGTCTCCCTCAATTCTTCTCTTCTCCAAGCTGAACTCTCTCAGCCTGTCCTCATAGAGGAGGTGGCCCATCCCTCTGATCATCTTTGTGGCCCTCCTCTGGATGTGCTCAAGTAGGTCCATGTCTTTCTTACACTGTGGACCCCAGAGCTGAACACAATACTCTATGTGAGGTCTCACGAGAGTGGAGTAATGGGGCACAATCATCTCCCTTTATCTGCTCTCTACACTTTTGGACTAATCATTTTTATGGAGCACTGCTCTACAACAGAAGAGACCTCTGAAGTCCAGATTCATACCTTTCAAGGCTGTTTTCAGGCAGAGCAAAGTTCAACTCCAACTGACCTCACATCAGGAAAGGACGAATGGAGTCAGGCTGCAGTCTTGGCAAACACAGTGCTAGAGCATTAAGCCCTTGCTCCCACGGGTGAACGTACACATATGATATCCACTGCACTGTGCCTCAGTGCAGAGTGGGTGGATCCAGTAGAAAACCAATACAAGTTTTTAGGAATTTGCTGCTAGTGTAAGGGGTGAATAAAAGCTGAAGTTTATTTTCATGGGGATACAGGGAGCTATAGACCAGTTTAGTTCCCAGAGAGGCTATTGAGAAAATCCTTCTGGAAGTCATGTACAAGAAGAGGAGGAAAGTGATTTGGAACATTAAGATTACGTTCACTATAAGCAAGTTGGTGTTGAACTTCTACGAAGTTCTTACTGGTTTTGTTGACTAAAGGACAGTGAGTGGTTATTTTCTCACTTGGACTGTACCAAGGCTTTTTCCAGTTTCACTCAATAACCTTACAACCAATTTGCTGAAATATGATTTTGATAGGTGGATGAAAAATTGTCTGGTCTGCCAGGCTCCAGGGGTTGCAGCCAGTGGTATGAAGTTCCACCGTCAACCAGTCCCTAGTGGTATCTCTCAGGGGTTAATACTGGCACCAGTATTTAAACATCTTTATTAACAACCTAGACAATGGGACATAGCAGAATCTCATCATATTCACAGATATCAACTGCAGGTAGCAGTTGATAGGTAGGAGGGCGAGGCTGATGTATAAAGAGACAAATCTCATGAGAAATCTCAAAAGCTAATGCAAGGTCCTGCATCTGGGATAGACTAATCCAGTGGAACAGAACAAGCTAGGGGCAGCTGTCTGGAAAGCAATTTCACAGAGGAGGTCCTGGCTGACAGCAAGTTGAATATGAGCCAAGTGAGCCCTTGAAGGAATGGAAGTCAGCTGCATTATGGACTGTGCAAGCAAGATCATAGCCCTTGTTGCTTCTATCTTGCTGCTAGCCCTTGCTATCACTTCCCAAGAGAGGAAGTGGTTCCTCCCCTCTGCTAGGCATTTGAAGCCACCTCTGAAGTACTTTCTTCATTTCAAACTCCCAAGAAAAACATATATATATTGAAGCAAGTCCAGTAGGTAAGTGCATTTGATATGAGTCCTATTAAATTTCATTTCAATCTAAAATAAATGGATTACATGGAAGTGCAGCAGAGATCACTTTGAAACCCTGTGGGAATTAACAGCTAACACCTACCTTTGAATCTAGTTCTGTAATAAGGGGAGAATTCTGAGCTGATTTAACCATCCTGTTAACACATAGAAACTCCAGCATTCTCTGTGAAACACGTAGGTCTTACTCCTTTTATGGAAAATGCAAATTACAGTCAAGAATACATCAGCCTAGACAGAAAGGAAATATGGGAACTCTTAGTTCCTCGTCTAGAGCAGGGGTTTGGAGTTTGAAGGTGAAGACTCACACAGTAATATGAGCACAGCACAAGGACAGGGGGAAAGAGACAAGTTGTGAAAGCAAAGAGGCTTGCAGCAGCAGCAAGCTGGAGGGCATGTCATGCCTGTTAGGTAGAGTCAAATACCATGTTACTGCCTGAAGAGTAATGCAAAGGCACAGTCATAACTAAAAGCAAAGTGTTTGTGATACACACTTGGGCAGAAATTATAGATATATACAGAGATGGCTATTATTAAATGCTTCAGTACACATCAAATCAAATTCCTCAAGTGTGCCTACAAGAATCAAGAGCTTTGTACTTATGGCCATTTGGTTAAAGGGTTCTACTTGTATTACCTTGGCTTGTGAAGCTGAGGGAGGGCTGATACAGGCTTTCTGAAACTCCTGTGGGCAAAAGAATTTTGCTTGCACATGCTGGTACCTTAGTGCTATTTGCGCATCTTAAGCAATTTACACTCTATTTATCTGGCTATTCCATTTAACAGAATCCTAAGAGAACTGTGAAGAAATAGAAATAAAGAAAACATTTTCCTGATAAAGAAACCACTTCCTCATATTTGGAGTGAAAGAAGATGTACAGAGCTCTTTATTTTATTTTTTTTACTTTAAGAAGTAATAGTTTAGCTTAACACTATATATTAAATCAATTACATTTTTTACCTGATCACAGTGGGAATAAAATGTTCATACCATGTCTAACCTGTAAGTATGATGCTATAGAAGAGAAGCACAGTCTGATGACAGTATGATGTCCTCAAATGCCAATCTGAGAGGCTAGACAGAAAGTGGTGGAGCCCGGGGTTATATACAGATTAGTGTTAGAGACTGGAAGAGCACCTCCTAATTTCATATTCCTCTATCAATTCCAGGACCACATCTAGGACCTCTTCTAAAAATGTATTCCTTGGTTTCATAAGGAGACTTGAATGCACCCTGGACAGTTCTGGACACAAATTCAAGACTGAGTGAGACTCCTAGCATGCTCCAAAGATTAACTGTAAGAACTGAATAAAACTGAAAAAGGGATGAGAAAAGTGAAAAGAGAGAGCTTATATACTAGAAAACTCCCAGCCGCTTAGGAAGAAGTCAGATAGCTATAGCTGCTAGTTTTAGTGTGTCAAAAGAGATTCTCGCAACATCTTCTTCACAGAAACAAATATTTTAGAACAACACATTTTTGATTTCTTAAGGAAGGTTCTGGCCTAGATAAATGCAGAGAAGAGTTTGATAAGGTGTCCCAAAGAAAGGTTTAAGTAAAACTAAAGGCAATCTTTGCTGTGTTCTGGTGTCTCAGCATTTTTAGGCAACTTGGGATACTGGGGGACTGACTAGTGAGTTTGAAAGCTTGAACCCAGCAGCACTGAGCAAAGCAATCTGAACTCATGTTTGGGACTGAATGCAGAACGTCAGATTTTAATCTTATGGTATTTATCTTTTTGACTCAGCTTCATTTAGAGAACTTGCTGGTGTGAATAAGAAACATCTGATTAAAATCTAACAGGTTTTAACATGCTTTCAGTTTTTCCCTTCATTTTATAACTTCCCATAACACCCCCTAGGGCTTTTTGGAGAGACCTGATTTCTAAACATATACTAGGGGTGAGGGACACTAAATATCAATGTTATTTCCTTCCTAGCATTCTATTCTTTCCCTTAAATGAGCTGGCATCTGTGCTAAGTGACAAAACATATACCTTTTAAAACACATTCATGATAATGCTACAGAAAGTTAGAAAAACTCTTTTCCTCTTTCACTTTTAGCAATCTATAGTTAATTTGGAGGTGAAAAAGCCTAATTTAAACCCCCATGTTTTCTCATCTCGCCTCTGATGCTTTCTTTGACCTCATAGGGTAGCTTTCATAAAGCACTGAACTAAGATGATGAGGTGATCAGAGCTGAATTTACACTTATATTCTGGTAATAAGCAGCTGTAGTTTTTTTTACATTTCATACATACTGGAGCTAAGAATTACAATATTTTGGTTTTTGTCAAGAACATGACAAAGAAATGTTTCTTTCTCATCCTTCCCTTCACACTCCCAGATGCAATACATATTTATAGCTATGAAACAAAAATTATGTGGGAAGCCATGTCAGGTATAGAAATCAGAGTGAGTTAGATCAGCCACAAATCTGAAGAGTTTGAAGGTTTCTGCTTAACAGCTACTCCAAACCAGCCATTTCCACACTGGTGTATGTGTGTTAGTAATGGGAGAAGATTTTTGTTAAGGAAAGTACATACAAGTGAGTCTGAAACTCAGTGATGTATGTCCTTAAAAATGTTTTTTCATTTTCCTTTTCTGAAAGCAATTTTCATGGTACATGCTAAAATGCTTCAGATAAATATTTATCTCAAGCTACTTATTTTTTTCTTTGCTTTCACTCTGCTCCAGGAAGTGAAGTAAGGCTGACTCATATAATCTGTACTCTCCCAAGCAAAGAATTTTATCTCCACATTTGCGCACTTAAGTAAAGCAGCAAAGCAGGTTTAGAGGTGAGGAAAAAGGAAGAATTATCTGGGGCTTCAGACAAGGCAAGTTATCAAATAGCGGCTAGGACATGCGAAAAGGATATTTAATAACTCTGAGGTAGTCCTTCCTTTTTTGCCAGCTTAATGACACCTGTGGCTTTCAATTTTTTTAGCAGTACATCCATAGGTCAAGGAAATCATAGTGTGGGACTGGATCTGGCACAATAAACCTTGAAATATTTTTTTCTGTGAAGTGACATCAAAACAGACTGAGGTTTTCCAAAACTCTTGAGGTTATATTAGCTGTATTATATATGCTCAAAGCAAAATTGTAGAAATTGATAGAGTAGGAAACAAAATGTCACCTAGAGAATACATCATAAAGTGTCACATGAACCTGCTGTGGTAAGGAGCTGTTGGAAAGCAATGCAAACACTTCAGAGAAAGGTACCCTAAACCTGGGTTTTCATCTCCATCTAATCCTGATCTGACTGGACGGCTCTTCATAAATCATTTCACTTCCATTTCTCCTCCTGCTTTGTCTACATTACCTACAGAGGTTGTAAATTTGTTTTTTTGTAAGGGAAGGAGCATGTTAGAAGGAAGATGCACTTTTTCTGTGAATTTTTGTAGAAAGACAAGTAGCTGATGAAACTGTCACCACTGAGGGGAATTAACTATTTTATGGTGACAAACAACAGAGAGGGTAAAGTGAGACAGATCCCAGAAAAGACCTGAAAGGGACAAGCATTTTATATTTGACATCATGCCTTTGATTTGATGAGATTGTTTACAAGCTTCTATTTCGATGTGCACTTGTGCCAGTTACAGGAATGATGCTTCAGTTTCAGGTTGGATTAGTTACTGAGCAGTGTTGATAAAAACACAGCAAAATAATGGGAAATTGATTGTCTAGGACCCTGGTACCCATCAAGACTAATAGCAGTCTTTTTTTTTTATCATTAGCTCTGCTCTTTCTGACCATGTTCTAGCTTGCAAGATACTTAACTGGGAATCTTGGACTTGTTACCAGAATCCCCAGACACACTCTTTTGTGTTATCCTTTATTTTAAATCTTTTTCCATTAAGCAATAAAGTCACTCATTTTACCTGAATTACAACCATGGAAACAAATATTTCAGAAATTTCTCTGTACTTGGGAGTTTCAACAACACCATTCTAATATTCTTCCCTGAATTGATTCAAGTTGAGTTGTTAGAGAGCCTGTTTTAAAATTGCATAAACTCCAGCAAGCTCCTGGTACAACAGATTCCAAAAAAGCCTAACAAATGAACAGTGTTGTTGTTTAGTTCATGTACCAATACGAATATAGGTTTTTTGAAGTCATCAAGAAACCTATGTTCATATTGGACTAAGGGTTCTCTAAACATTATGGGTGCACTCCAAGGGAACAGAAGGATATGTAGAGGAGGGGATCCCAGACTGCTTTCTCGGGTATGGTATTCCTCACTATTTTCACTGACAACTTGGCTAGAAAAACAGAGGTCACTGTTATTCAGTGAGCAATATCAAGCTGGAAAAAAAATTAACAATTTTATTTAAAATCGCTTTTACTCATAAATAAATGTGCTTTATTTAAAAAAAAAGTTAAAGAGAGAAAGCCATCAAGTTTGTATAATTATTATGACAATTAATCAGCTGTTGATATGCTAGGTACAACTCTGGCAATATTCCTAAACTTCAAAGAGAACCTGTTAAGTCCTACTTTTAGTGCTCATGGACTTTGAAACCTGAGAACTACTAGATGGCACCTAACATTTCAAGTCTTGCTCATTCATTACTACTGCTCATATATTGCTACTATACTATGCTCATTCATTACTACTTGCTTATTCATTACTACTTACTCATACCTTAGACACAACCATGACAAATCACTTAATACACATAAAAACATTATGTTGACAAAGTTGCTAAGTGTTGCTTCAACAAAAGTATCCATCAAAAGAAGTTTTATAATAAGAGTAAATTCAGAGTTTATCATAAATACTCAATGGCTAGATATCGTGGTTTAGGGTCAGGGCAGCCCCTAAGACCCAACAGACGCTCTCTGTTAACCCCCCTCCCTCTCCAAAGGGGAACAGAAAAGGAATAAGGGAGAGAGACTTTGTGATTAGAAAAAGAAATTAGAACAGCTTTAATGATTAATAATAATAAAATAGATTATGTACAAATATATACAAAACCAGTAGCGAACCCAACCCCCCTGATGGTAATGACATCACTGTCACCACTGATGTTGTAGAGCAGGCACCGGGGGTCCCAGACCGGGCCCCCAGCAGATGGGAGCTGTGTTCAGGAGCTGGATTCTGGTACCGGATTCAGGAACATGGGATCGAATACAGAATGGACAGAGTCCTCCTTGGATGATCTGGGGAAGCAGTCCGAGAGGGGAGAAGAGCCTGGGTAAAAGCCCAGAAGATCCTCCTGGATCCCTCTGCTTGCTTCCGAATATGGGATGTAATACCTCATTCAGTTGGGGGTCATCTGCCCTATCCACTCTTTCCTAGGTGCAGTCTTTTCCTTTCTACTCCCCCCTGTGTGGTACACACCATCCGGCAGTGGCCTTGGTCTGCATACCAATTCTTGGTAGTAACTCTAAACATGGGCTGTTATCACTGCTGGCAGCAGACACTGTCTGTGAGAACATGCTGCTAACTTCAGAAAGTGATGTTAAGTAGAAGTACTGAACTGAAAAGTATAATCACTGAACAGAATTAGTCCTGTTTTCACCCAAACCAGGACACTAGATCAGACGTGAAATGCAACTTCATAATATTTTAGGATCAATTAGATCCAACAGCTGTTCTCATCTCCCAGTTTTGAGTGAAAACCCAATACACACCTTGACTGCCTCTGTGCCACCCTTAAAGACAAGTCCCAGATCTAGAAATAAGTCAGAGAGCCAGGGTATCTCAGACCCTTATGCTAGGCAGTCTGTAATAGCTATGTTATCCCTGCCTGTATCCTAATTGGGAACAAATAGACTCTTTATCAAGAATTATATCCAGATCTCTTAAAGGGGTTGTCTCTTGTGTGTTTTGTCATATGCAAGAGCATTTGGAGCCATATCATCCCTCTTTTAACAGGGACAGCCAGCTTCAGAAGAACAGCACCTTGTGCTAGTTAATCCCTCCCTGCATCCCCTGCTCCAGTCACATCCACTTTTCATTTCAGAGGAATTGAAGACTATTTGTTGTAACCACATGCTAGATCAGACTACTGCCATCAGGATTTCTGATGAGTTCTGTACATCAGAAAAAAATTTTGTATAGTTAGTTATTGCAATTTCTTCACTAAAAAAAGTCACAATGAATTACTGTTCCCAAACACATATGTGGCACTTGCTGAAATAAAAGAGAGCAGATGTACCGGAGGGCACAACCACACAGAAATACTTCATGAAACAGTAATTTTGCAGAACAAATAGAAATTAAATAATCGTCTGCCTTCTACCTGAATGGATGAGTAGAGATGTGGGACATGTTTTTGAAAGAAGAGTGCTTGCACCCTACAGATGAAAGTCTCTGCCTTAAAACTCTTGGCACCTTTGGTCCTGTGACTGCTCCAACATCATCCTACTTTCCATGTGGTGGGATACCATGACAGCATTGTGGAATGGCAGAAAGGCAACTCTAAGTTTTGTGCCGTTACTGAGGTGCGTGGCTAAAATCCATGCAGATCTTTTCTAGACCTTCAGTGCACTTTTATATCAGCATTAACGACTTACTTGTTTCAAATAGCATTATTCCTTATAAAAAACAGTCAAAGAGGTATCTCCTAGACATACACATATGGGTGGACCAGACATAAAGATAATGCTTGCATGGTGCTCAGTGCACATTTACTGGCTCATTGCTGTCATACCATCAGATCTAAAACACTTAAATACTTCTGAAATCACCAGGAGTGACACAGAATGACACAAGTAAGTAGCAAAGATTGCTGGCTAGGAGGTGGCCGAAATGCCTGTTTTACCTGTCTCAAGTTTAAGTAAATGGAAAATGATACCTGAAGATTAATATCAAATTGAAAAAAATAAAAGATATTTAACTTAAGGTAATCTTATAGTCCATTATCACAATGGCTTTTGAATGTTAAAAGAATAAAATACAAAATGTACAATTCTATTACATTATAATCCAATGGGTGCTTACATTTTTAGTTCTGAAGAGTAACTAGAACAAAAATAAGTCAGCTGTATGAAAAGATGATGAAAGGTTATGACTGCAAAATCTGAGCAATTTTGTGTGCACCCAGCAATTTGTATCTAAACACTAAATGGTAGAGTTTGGACAGGGGAAGAGGGTATGGGTATAAAACTGGATGTTGCTCAGTTAGAATTTAAGAGGCTGGATTTTTTCACTCTGGAAGGAACTTTTCTCCATGTGTTTCACATCAAATGCATCCCCAAATGGACCAAACTTGAGTTAAAGCCAGGAACCAGACCTTCTGTGCTACTCCTGCCCCCACCCCACCATCTTTCTGTGGGCAATGCCTACTGGCCGATATTGTGCTTGTCTGTGGAAGAGTGGCTCGCTGAGCTAGGCCATGATACGGGCCTAGTGAACCAGAGTTACTAAGAATCCTTAGCATGAGTGTGCTACGTGACAAGCAGCTCGTCTTGCCTCCTTGAATCAGCCTTGAGCCGGCGATAAGAAAGTTTTCTGGCAGAACACAAAGGCAAGAAGGATAAAGACTTCTTTCAAAGTGAACCATCAGCAGAATAGATTGCCCAATTAACACGTAGCCAAGCAGCGCATGGACAGCAATTAACGGCCAATCAACGTATAGCGAAAGGCGCGTGGACAGTAGTTAACAGCCAATGTTTGTTTGCTTAGGTAATGCATAATGCGCGTGGACAGTGTTAATTCACATTGAATCGTCTCTTTGCTCCGCAAGCCCGCCTCCGAACTTGTCCAGGGAGTGTGAAGCTTGGTGGCATCTATCTGCAGAAGCCAGGTGGTGACTGGGAGCCTCGGCAGAGCCCAGCCTCAAGACGAGGTTTCTTCAGCCCTGTAGGACTTGGTAAGCCTTCCAGCCCCAGCTCAGAGGCTTGGGCTCCCCTCAGAAGTTGGAGGTTAGGCTTAAGCTCTGCCTTTAGTGATTGACTATTTATTATTGATTACAGAAACTCCTGCATCCTCATGCTTACTTAAGTTCGACATTGTGGCTCTGTAGATTTTAATACTTTGAAAAGTTTGTCGGTATTATGGAGTGGTTTGTTCAAGAGAAGAGAAATTAGATTTCTTTTGATAGAGGATATAAACTGAAGTTGAAAGTCTCTTTTAAAAGTGACTAAGTAGGATATGAATCAATGGGTTTGTAGGGGCATGATGCTAGTCAAACGATATCCACTGCACAGGTATTTCTGCTTGTGGGAAGAGCTTGTCAAAGATGGTTTTCTTGACAGTTAAGAGTTCAAGGAGAGGCAAGAGACATCTTAACCATGTTTTATTCTTCGCTTTAAGTTTGGAAGTTATTTTTTTCTGAAGACTGATTTTTCTCAAATGTGAGGTTTCATTCAGACTAGCCTAATTCATATATCATTACTTGAATTCAGAGCTCTATCAGGTTCCATTATGTTGAAAAAAGCATCTGTGTAATTTTTCTACTTCAAGAATTTTTATGCATGCACTGCTGTCTGGCCTCTTTTTTGTTTGGTTTTGCTAAATGACTGTTACTCAAAAAAACTTATGTAGTAGTTGTATCACCATATCTATAGTCTTAAATTATGTCTAATAGCATCTCTCTTGATTATTCTGGATTTTATGAAGAAGGACATTTCCTCCCAAGAACTTCGGAGTCACTGAACTTCCAAATAGGGATAACAGCTTTTTGTTTACACACTTCAATTCACTTTTTATAACTTACACTATTAACAGAATACATCCATTTCCAAAAAAACAGAAGTGACCTGATATATTATTTATCTCCTTCATAATATACATCTGCATATGATGTACTTTTGCAAAACAGGTCAATTCTTTATTTGGATACCAAATACCACTATTAAAAGCCATTCTCCTGTATCTCATTATAGATGTGAGTGTGGCTACTTTAGAAAATGTTTAAAAGCTATTAAGGTAAATTCTACCTAACTCACTAAGATACTAAACCAAACACACTAGAAAAAAGAACATGAAAGACAGGAAATTTCAATTAAATATTGCCTGATTATTGATCCCCCCAAATGAAAAATTCTTTTAATCATGGTGTTGCACTACTACTGTGTAGACAAAGCATTTAATTTCAAGGGGCCTTACAGAGAGCAGACATGTTCTTAAATGTTCCTGCACGAGCCTGAATTCAGGGTTGTCTAAAGCAAACTTTGGTCATAGTCTTTTCTTCAAGAATGGGATGTGCTAAAGGTGTGCCAGGACTTCCTTCTCATAGCATTTAGAAAAATACCTCAGAGTAATAAAGAAATGATCACAGCAATGTTCTCTAGAGCTGTCCTGAAGCCAGGAACTGAACAGAAGTCAGAGAATTATTTTTGGGAAGAGACAAAGTATGATTTAGTGTTCTGTGCAAGATAATAAGACAGTGCACAAAAAAAAAGCATTCACTTTTAATTTGTTGGGAGAGTATGTTTCATTTAGATGAGGTTTGCGGAGTATGTTTTGCTATTGTACATTGCAGATAATTCAAAACTTATTAGGTGATATAGTTATCTTTTTTTAATTTCTCTAATACTGATTTTTAGAAACTTCAATGCTTCTACTTAACTCAGTTAGGAATATTGACCTTTTGTAATAATGGATTTAGGCATTATGTTAGGATGGATATGGTATTAGAAAGAGCTCCCACTTGCTCTTATCAGTAAAGCCGTATCTTAACAGTGAAGAATGCAAATCCCTTAATGTATGATATCATTGCTGCAGTGCATGGGAATGATGTAATATAGCCTAGATTGCTCTTGTCTTAAATAGTCTGTGATTCATTATAGGTTTCAAGAAATCTCTTCATTAGGTGTTTCATCATAATGTTGTTTGCATTTGTTTCAAGGAAAGGTAAAGAATAAAATGAATATTAAAATGAATGACTGTATTCAGTAAGGAATAAATCAAGGGAATTTGATATCAGAAATGGAGTCTACCTATACTGATGGAAATAAAACTTAAATTGGGTAAAATCTTGCCCTTATTTGAGACAATGTCAAAGTTCCCATTGTGATTTAAAACCAACAGACTAAATTTCACTTTCATTAACTAGGGCAAGAGGGTGTAGAAATTGGGATTTCAGTAGAATTATTAAAGAATTATCAGTGTTAATGAGAGTAGAATTTGGCTTAATAGTTCCATTATATGTTGGAGAATGCCTACAATTACCATTTTTAATATCTTCTTTTTACATCCTCCAGTACAGTGTCTTCAGAGTAGTAGAATGAATATTGTTAACAGGATTTAATGCATCATGAACAAAATATAAACCTGGAATCTGGAAATATAAATGTAGTGTAATGTGGGTTTCATTATGTTATTCATTGTGCCTGGTCATGGAAATGTGTTAGGAAAAACAAAATGAGGAAAAAAAAAAAAAGGTTGTAATAACTAAGAAAGAGGAGATGCAGTTGGCTGCATTTATGAAGTACAGGAAAGCTGACATGAAAAATAAAGGAGACTCAAAAAGGGGTCACATCATCAAAGACAATGTGGTCTCCAGAACTGTCTTTGTAGCAAAGGCTTCTGCTAGAGGTGAGCAGGGTTTCAATTACTATCCTACAACTAGCTGTCTCGGGGGTGTAGGTGAAGTGTAGGCCCTGCATCCTGGCTTGAGTTAGAACAGAACTAATTCTGTTCAGTGATTTTACTTTTCAGTTCAGTCTCTTCTAACTGCACTTTCTGAAGTTAACCACACTTTTTTGCAGGCAGTGACTGCTTCTCGCAGTGATAAAACTCCATGTTTATTGGTACCAAGGACTGGTGTGCAAAGAGGCTCTTAGACTTGCTCCTGTGCAGACTAAGGTCACTGTTAAATCTTGTGTACCCTGTTGGGGGTGCAGTAAGTGCCTCCCCCGACCTCATCTGTAGGTTTGGGGTTTTTTTGCAGGCTAAAATAATTTAATTTTAAAAAATGCTTTTATTCTATCCTTAGATCATCCTAGTAACCACAGTACTGATACCAATGCTGTTAAGAGCAGCAAGAGATTTTTGACTCCAGACTAACTGCAGAGGGCAGTGTTAACTCACTATTTGAACCCCACAGTGCCAGGGAATATCAATATCCCTTGAAAATCCAAAATTATATTTCATATGTAAATAACACAGGGTTTTGATAAGCAAGTTTAGTATGTATTGCCAAGAGCCAATAGGGGAGAATTTTGTGATGCATGATTTGTTGAAAAAGTAAATCTCGAAAAGAAAGATTTGCAAGAGAACAAGTTTGACACAGTTCTTGTTTCTCCTTTTGCATTTCAAGTTAACAAGACTTACTACAACCAGGAACTAATTCCATTTAATGTGTTGTTTATTTAAACAGATACCCAGATTTTAGTAGTAGTGAGATTATTGTTCTCTTTATAATTCCTGGGACGGTAAGACATTTTTTCAGGGAATAGGGCAATCTTGAATCCTTGGTCATGGATAGGTAGTCTTCTGAGTGCACTCTGAAAGAGCTCAAAATAAGTTTCCCCCTCATACAAAATAAGATCTAGAAAACGTGCAATAATGCACACCCCATTTATAGGCACCTTCTGTATTTCTCAGTCTTGCTCAGTAGATCATTACTTTTCTAGCAGTCTTTCCAGGCTTCTGACGTAGTTTGGAGAGCTCATCCAATAAACTTTCCCTTCTGTTTTTTTTGGTGCTGTTCATTCAATTTAATCTGACCTTGACTTTTCCTTTGTTACTGTCTGATTCTGTGTGTAGACTAAGTATTGTCTAGTTAGTTTCATTAGAATATGTAGTTGCACATTTTTCAGTGCCAACATCTATGTGAATTTCATCTTCCATTTCAGTAAATATAATTTTTTCTTCTTATCTATATATGAGGAGGTGTGTGTGTATACACATCATGGCCCATCTGAAAAAGCTCTGAAGCTCACTCCTCTGGTTGCTCATCTCTCGATTCAGAAGATAACAAGTGTCTGACGAAAAACAACCTTTTCTTCTGAGGACACCTCACAACAGCTCCTTGCAGCTCTATTTTTAATTTTTCACCAAAATTTTAGTCTATGCTGTCTAGTTGAAAAAAAA
>VWZY01006777.1:0-27654 GCA_013399075.1 Chloroceryle aenea | reverse complement strand
AAAAAAAAAAAAAAAAAACAGAAAGAAGATACTGGGTTGCCACTAAGCTACTGTTTGAAAACCAGAAATGGCACCAAGAAAGATGGGTCTTCCCATGATGAGGAAGGTCTCTAGTCTTCCTTGTTTCCCTCACAGCACTGAGTGGGATGTTTTTAGTCTGTGGCAATATTTGCCTATAAGTTATGGCTCACCCCATTCTTCTTTTTCTAGTTCATGGGGTCTGTGTGTGTACATGTCTATAAATATATGTGTCTATATACACACACACACATACATTTTCCCCCTAGAATTGATTTTAATTGAAAACTTCACTGTTTAAAAAAGATGAGCATTAATATGGAGTTCTTAGAATTTATTCTTCAAAAAGACTCTAGAGATGCAAGTGGATGCTAACTGCTTGTTGCTGCAGCAGTTTGTCCTCCATCCTGAATACTGTGTTTAATCATGCTATAAAAACAAGTCACCAGCACGCTGACTAGCACTGTTTCAGCCTGCATGCTGTGTAGAGACTGGTTGCATTGGTGAATGAACATAGACATGGGAATGGATTTAAACGACAGCCAGAAACATTATTAACGTATCACTGGGAAAGAAGCTGTGGCTTTTCTACTTTCTAAATCTGTCACGTATCAGTTATTAAAGTGTGGACACCATGAAAGTTAAAATAATACAGATGGCAATACTATGATATTTGATGTTCTCATAACCTGTTCATTTGGTCCATTTCCCACAAAGTCAGATAGACTCCAAGCACGGTACCAAACTCTTAGGATAGTGTTATCACCGTAATGTTCTAACAAACCAATAGTTGCCATGTTGTAACAAGGAACACTAAAATGTATCTTGCAATTTTTATTGTATAATAATTCCTGAAATTATTTTGCCCAGTTTCATATGACTGCATCAAAAGCTGTACCTAATTAAGGACTGTTGCCAGGGAGAGCTGGTCTGAGTCTGGCCTGACAAGGGTTTTCAGACAAACAGGTGAGCAAGCAGAGCATGGCGTGTCAACTGCAGTGTGGCATGGCTGTTTGCATGGCAGGGCACACAGGGAGGGCACTGAAAACTCTGACCAGGGAGTGATGGTTTCCACCTAGCAGAAAGCCATGGCCACCCTAAGCTCTGCACCCACCATGACTGATGTAGGTTCTCAGACAGAGCTCCAGTGGGAACATGCAGCCCCTCAGGTGTCAAGCTGCAGGCTGTGCCTGGCTCTCACACCAGTACAGGGAGGGAGCAGTGAGCACACCTGTGGAGGTGCACCAGGTAGAGGAGCTCCACTGCTTAGTGACACAACTCTGGGAGGATGTGAGTAGGCTGAGAACCATCAGAGAGTGCAAGAGGGAGACTGATCACTGGAACCACATCCTGCCTTCCCTGAGAAAGGCCCCGCAGTCAGACAAGATGTGTAACATGGAGGATGCCCTTTCATCTTTCCATCTGACTGAACAGAGTAACTGGGAGGAGAAGAGGAAATGGCAACAAGTTCTTTTCCAGCACAGCAAGTGCATCCCCTCAGCAACAACTCCACCTTCTCAGGGGCTCTTCCATAACAGTTAGGAGGCTCTACAAGTGGAACCGAATAATGAGGATGATAGTTCATCCAACTTAGATATTTTCACTGAGGCCAAGTCCCCTATGCCCTGTATTAAAACCACTTCTACAAAGAAATAAGATGGGTCATTGTCATGGGTGACTCCCTTCTGAAGTGAACAGATGGCCCGAAGTGCAGACCAAACCCACTTCTTAGGGAAGTCTGCTGCCTCCCTGGGGTCCAGGTTAAAGGTGTGATGAGAAAACTTCCTACCATGGTATGGCCCTCAGATTATTATCCACTATTGACTTCCAAGGTAGGCAGCGAAAAACTTGCAACAAGAAATCCAAGAGCAATCAAGAAACACTTCAGGGCATTGGGATAACTGTTCAAGGCATCAGGAGCATGAGTGGTGTTCTCCTCTATCCCTCCAGTTGCCGGGAATAATGAGGGAAGAAACAGGGAGACCCATCAGATCAATACCTGGCCCTGAGCCTGGTGTCACCAGCAGGACTGTGTTCTTCAGCTGGGCATCAGTTTACGTACCACCAGGCCTGCTGGCAACAGATGGGGCACACTGGTGTAAAGGATTTTTGCACAGCAATTGGCTGGGCTCATCAAAAGAGCTTTAAATTAGATTTGAAGGGGGAAACGGATAGAACCAGGCTTGCTAAAGACAAGCCTAGGGGCAGCACTTCAATGTTTGTGGGATGGCATGCTAGCAAGGTCTTTTGGTCTGCCGTCCCGGTGGAGGAAGGGGACAGTGCCATGCGGTAGCAAAGACACAAGGGATATTGATGGGCCAGAAATCACAGTAGTGGCTGGAAATAGTACTGTAGGAATTAGGCCTTCTCCCCTCAAAAAAGTGACAAGATCAATATCCAGCTGAGGTGTACCTACACCATTGCACACATCATGGGCAGCTAACAGGAGGATCTGGANCAAGAAATCCAAGAGCAATCAAGAAACACTTCAGGGCATTGGGATAACTGTTCAAGGCATCAGGAGCATGAGTGGTGTTCTCCTCTATCCCTCCAGTTGCCGGGAATAATGAGGGAAGAAACAGGGAGACCCATCAGATCAATACCTGGCCCTGAGCCTGGGGTCACCATCAGGGCTGTGTTGTTCANTGTGTTCTTCAGCTGGGCATCAGTTTACGTACCACCAGGCCTGCTGGCAACAGATGGGGCACACTGGTGTAAAGGATTTTTGCACAGCAATTGGCTGGGCTCATCAAAAGAGCTTTAAATTAGATTTGAAGGGGGAAACGGATAGAACCAGGCTTGCTAAAGACAAGCCTAGGGGCAGCACTTCAATGTTTGTGGGATGGCATGCTAGCAAGGTCTTTTGGTCTGCCGTCCCGGTGGAGGAAGGGGACAGTGCCATGCGGTAGCAAAGACACAAGGGATATTGATGGGCCAGAAATCACAGTAGTGCCTGGAAATAGTAATGTAGGAATTAGGCCTTCTCCCCTCAAAAAAGTGACAAGATCAATATCCAGCTGAGGTGTACCTACACCATTGCACACATCATGGGCAGCTAACAGGAGGATCTGGAAGCCATGGTGCAGCAGGAAAACTATGATATGGTTGCCATCATGGAAACATGGTGGGACGATTTGCACAACTGGAGTGCTGCACTGGATGCCTATAAACTCTTCAGAAGGCATAGACCAGGAAGGGAAAGCGGTGGACCTGTACTTCAGAAATTTCCCAGCACCTTCTCTGTGAAGTCCCTCTCTGGAACTCATCTGCCTTGACCAGGCTGAAACCACAGGGGTTGTGATAGCAGCAGGGTGGTACCTCTTTAGGCAAGACCTACTGAGGGGATATAGCACCTAGAGCTATTTAGGATCTTATTCGCTGAGATGTATTGTCACTGTCACTACAGTAATCCAGCTACAAGTGAAAGTGTAAAAGGCCCTGATGAATGGGCTGGGGTTTGCATCAAAAAGGAGACAGGATTTTAAAGCAATTTTGTCAATAAATTAATCTATAGCTATGGTGTGAATGGAGTGTGTAACACACTGATAAGAAGCAGAAGGGGGGTGGGAGCGGCATGAGGGTCTCTTCTCTGTGTGGGGGTGGATGGGGATTTGTGGTCAGAAGCAGAGCTGCATCACTATGGCTGGGTGGGAGTCTGACTTCTTCATCGCTAGAGGAAGGAAACAGATACCACGGTCATATCAAACATCTATGCTCATTGTTCTTCTCCAAAACCTACTCTGTGAGATAACAGAGTGAAGCCTGTAAATCATTTCCCTTCTAGCATTGCTGGATGCCTCGCTATTACCGTTGCAATGAGATACCCCTTTCGTCGATGGGAGTAGAGTCAGACATTGAACATTTTGCTGCAATTTTATTCACCACCTGCAACTCTACTGGCAAGATAATCTCAGAGGCTTTCCGGAATGTTGGAAGGTTTACATACTCCATGGAACTGAGTTAAAATACTGTGCTCTTTGTAGGTATGAGAGCAGTTTATTGAATTAGAGCATGTGAATAAGAAATAGGCAAAGTGTGTGAAAAAAACATTAACCATATCTGGGTTAATCAAATAACTCACACCTTTGAACAGCCTTTAAATAGCTCAGAGTTGTACAGTACAATTTCAGAGCCCAGAGTACATTTCTGTATTACCTGTGTGAGATGGACCTTTTAGAGGGTTCTTACTGCATTTCACTGGCCACTATCATCTATTAGGTAGAGGAAAAAATCTAAGTAAGCACTGCTATGTCATACCCAGTCATGCCTCTGCTCCTTGATTTATAACAAACCTTCAAATAATTGCACTCTTCTTATTGAAGGGTTAAAGTAGAAATACTGTGTTGTGAAAAAGGGAGCATGCTTTATTACAGTGGTTAGTGGATGGATTTTCAGTGAAAGATAATTGATTGATTGATAACATATGCAATCTGTTTACTTCTGTTGACCTCCATTTTTTCTTCTGGAAACCTGTCCCCTCCTCTTCCTCCTGTTGCCTTCTTTAAACAGGAGAAAGCACTTCCAAACTGCAGATATCTATCGTTTCTAGGCATTTTGTGTGCCTCACTTGCCTGCTATGGAATAATGATTTTCAATATGTTTTAATCATTTTTTTCTGAGGTACAAGTGATCTAGCCAATGATACCAAATAAAGGCCCTAGGCTATTTCAATTTGTATTTTAGATACCAGGCTAATCTTTTCCAGATAGTGTAGTTCTAGTTTTTTGAAGTTAGTGTCTGTGATACCAGCAAACATCAGGATGTCATTAAAATTCAGAAGATTTTTGAAAAATAAAGATGTATTAGAAAGGTGGTTTAGTAATGAGTCATCAGCAATCTTCTGGAATGGACCTTCACAATTTGCCGTTCCATGTGGACATCAGGTGTTCATATTGAAATGTAAAATGGGCAGCTTTAAATCTGTTGTGTAACCTCAGAATTGTTATGCATAAGATAGAGAAAGTAATATATATGTATTAAAGAGTATTAGTATGGCTAATAGTTTAAATGACAAGCATACTGTGCCTGTGTCACTGCTGTTTAAATGCCATTGATAAGGAGGGCTAGTTGAATAAATGATTTGAGACACAATTTTTAAGTAAAGAAGGAATGGAAAGATTTTATCACTGAAAAGGTGAGACAAGAATGCTGCCACCTAAGAGTGCCAGGTGTCCCTTTGGGCATTGGTTTAAATGTTGGAGCTGTATAAGGAAGAGAAATGGAACACCTGCCTTGACAGAAATGAATACAAACAGCATCCTTTGGAGAACAAAGGAAGCAATCAGAATGGCAACTCATTCAAATAAACACACACAGTATGTAAAAGCAACCCTAATGCAAGTCCTTGATATATTCCAGTTGTCTTGCTGGTGTGTTGTTAAATCAGTCACGCTGCACAGACAGTCTCTTCAGATTTGATGCAGCACGTCAGGATATGATGTAGCGTTGTGGGCACAATAAGCTACAGCAGAGACAGCATAACAGCAATACCTGAAGAGAAAAGTGCTCTCTGAAATGAACCTGAATTTTGGCTGCTTCTCATTGCTTCCTTTGAGCTTGTAAACCATGAAGGGAGGGGAAACAAAATATTTTATCTACAGCTCTCTCTTGTTAACACATAACTGAGTCTTTGATACAGCAGAAAGCAACTTCTGAAGGGTGTAGATGCTAACCTGTGGAACTGGAGAGCACCACAAATGAGAAAACAAAATGAGAATACAAAATGAGAATACAAAATTAGAGAGCACTTCAACCTTTAGAGAGATGAAGATACAAGATAAGTCAAGACCTTATCCAGGCTTTTCTTTCCTGGTTCCAGGAAATTAACTTTGGAGGTTTTTTTAATAGACAACGAAGGAAATAATCTATTATTTATAATGTATATATACATATAATTGATAACAGGGGATAATTTACAGATATTTTGTAGCCCTTGAACACCATGCTAGGCTATATTCAGGATCCTTACTGATGGTCTTTCTCCAGCTATGATAAACAGCCTACATTTGCTTCATCAGCTGGTACGGCAACAAACCAAAACGTGGCATTTAAGTTTATACTCATTATCTGTAGCAACTAGTGCTATGAAATACCCATATAACTGGAACTATCAGTGGTTAGCTGTTATCCTTATGGAGTGAAAATATCCAGGAACACATAGGACAAGAAAAATAAAGTTCCTATTTTAATCATTTACATTGCTAAGCCAAGCAGTAGGATTACTTGTAGTTATTGAAAGAAAAGGCACCAAAATTTAAAATAAGAGGGGAACTGACCTTATTTAATGTGCCCCCTACACCACAAATTAGATTCTTGTTCTGGGTGTTACTGATGATATTAAGACTTTAGGCATAAGCAAAGCACCAGATCATAATTTTTTATATTCCCCATGATGTGGATGATTATCTTTATTATTGCATGATTGATAACAAATATTTTAGTCAAGCTGCAAGTATGAAGTGACAAAGGACCACCCTCTGTTAGGACTGATGATTGAATTTGACAGTAGAGGTAATCAGGGCAGGAGGAGGCATTGTAAGAGCAGAAGCAAGTGCAGTTGGCTATTCAAGAGAGACAGTCGTGTGTGACATATGGCAATGCCTGAGGGCTTTGAAAACTCCCAAATAGATGTCACCCTCAGCAGGAATTTATAGTCCCTGAGCAGCCTAAAGTCAATATAAGTTCTTAAGGGAAAAAGACCATCATTTTATCCCTCAGCATCCAGTGTGTGGAGCATTTTTGGGGAAACAGTAATTTGCAGATACTATCTCATTACTCTGGGACCTCCTCAGCAGTGTGGCAGCAGCCAGTGTGGGAACGTGGTTTTCAGACATAGTCTCGTGACTTTGTAGCTGTGAATGAATGTGCTGATGCAAGAGGAGTGATTCTAGGGCACATAGGTGAACATCTGCAATCACTTGTCTTGGTGATAGCAGCAGGCTCCACAACAGCAGTAGCAGGTTACCATTCAGCCAGCCAAACTCTTCAGATTCCTAGTGATCCTGTTCCCATTGAGTCTTGCCCAGGAAGGATGTCATATGTGACTAGCAGGGCAACAGTGCTGCTGCTGGTGCTGCTGTTGCTGCTGTTGCTGCCACCTTCCTGTCTTTGCATTGGCAGCTTAAGCAGCATCACAGGGAAGTGCCTTTTGTGTGCCTTTTAACCCTTAGGTGCCTTTTGATGCTCACCACTCCTTAGCAAATAAAGGTTTCTCTCATACAATAATTTCACTTGCAGCTGGTTGCCAGGTGCCTCACGATGGCTAACTTTGTTAAGAGCACCTCTGCTAGCTGGATACAGCTGACAGGGGACTGAATGCTCAAAATGCCTTCATGGTTCACTGCTGTTTCCAACACACTGTGACACTATGGTGAAACTTGACCTGTGGCAACTGCAGATGATGATTCTCCCAGACTCTCTTGCTGATGACAGTAAGAAACACAGGGTTTCCATACAGTGGTTGTTTGTCTTTCCTGGACCTCTTTTTGTAGATGATGTCAACAAGATTAAGCAACATCAGCCCCAGCTCCTTGGTGTTTGCGATATTTGAAGGAAATGAAGGAAAGGGATGTCTGCGAATTGCTACAGACAACAAACTTGGATCTTTCTCAGACAGTAAATGATCAAGATGGGCCGTTAAATTCCAGTTCAGTACCTCTTCTAAAATGACAGATAATCCAAGGTTGGATGATAGAATCATAGAACATTAAGGGTTGGAATGGACCTCTGAAGATCATCAAGTGCAACCCCCCTGCCAAAGCAGGATTAACTAGGGCATGTCACAAGGAAAACATTCAGACGGGTTTTGAAAGTCTCTAGAGAACACAGTTGAGTCCTTCTCACAAAGCTGCTGCTGCTGGTAGGTATCTGAACCAAGAAACTCATAAATGCACCTGTGTTAGGCATGGTATTTATAAGCAATTACACAGTCTTCAGTCATTTTCATCTCTCTTCCTTGNATAAGTCAAGACCTTATCCAGGCTTTTCTTTCCTGGTTCCAGGAAATTAACTTTGGAGGTTTTTTTAATAGACAACGAAGGAAATAATCTATTATTTATAATGTATATATACATATAATTGATAACAGGGGATAATTTACAGATATTTTGTAGCCCTTGAACACCATGCTAGGCTATATTCAGGATCCTTACTGATGGTCTTTCTCCAGCTATGATAAACAGCCTACATTTGCTTCATCAGCTGGTACGGCAACAAACCAAAACGTGGCATTTAAGTTTATACTCATTATCTGTAGCAACTAGTGCTATGAAATACCCATATAACTGGAACTATCAGTGGTTAGCTGTTATCCTTATGGAGTGAAAATATCCAGGAACACATAGGACAAGAAAAATAAAGTTCCTATTTTAATCATTTACATTGCTAAGCCAAGCAGTAGGATTACTTGTAGTTATTGAAAGAAAAGGCACCAAAATTTAAAATAAGAGGGGAACTGACCTTATTTAATGTGCCCCCTACACCACAAATTAGATTCTTGTTCTGGGTGTTACTGATGATATTAAGACTTTAGGCATAAGCAAAGCACCAGATCATAATTTTTTATATTCCCCATGATGTGGATGATTATCTTTATTATTGCATGATTGATAACAAATATTTTAGTCAAGCTGCAAGTATGAAGTGACAAAGGACCACCCTCTGTTAGGACTGATGATTGAATTTGACAGTAGAGGTAATCAGGGCAGGAGGAGGCATTGTAAGAGCAGAAGCAAGTGCAGTTGGCTATTCAAGAGAGACAGTCGTGTGTGACATATGGCAATGCCTGAGGGCTTTGAAAACTCCCAAATAGATGTCACCCTCAGCAGGAATTTATAGTCCCTGAGCAGCCTAAAGTCAATATAAGTTCTTAAGGGAAAAAGACCATCATTTTATCCCTCAGCATCCAGTGTGTGGAGCATTTTTGGGGAAACAGTAATTTGCAGATACTATCTCATTACTCTGGGACCTCCTCAGCAGTGTGGCAGCAGCCAGTGTGGGAACGTGGTTTTCAGACATAGTCTCGTGACTTTGTAGCTGTGAATGAATGTGCTGATGCAAGAGGAGTGATTCTAGGGCACATAGGTGAACATCTGCAATCACTTGTCTTGGTGATAGCAGCAGGCTCCACAACAGCAGTAGCAGGTTACCATTCAGCCAGCCAAACTCTTCAGATTCCTAGTGATCCTGTTCCCATTGAGTCTTGCCCAGGAAGGATGTCATATGTGACTAGCAGGGCAACAGTGCTGCTGCTGGTGCTGCTGTTGCTGCTGTTGCTGCCACCTTCCTGTCTTTGCATTGGCAGCTTAAGCAGCATCACAGGGAAGTGCCTTTTGTGTGCCTTTTAACCCTTAGGTGCCTTTTGATGCTCACCACTCCTTAGCAAATAAAGGTTTCTCTCATACAATAATTTCACTTGCAGCTGGTTGCCAGGTGCCTCACGATGGCTAACTTTGTTAAGAGCACCTCTGCTAGCTGGATACAGCTGACAGGGGACTGAATGCTCAAAATGCCTTCATGGTTCACTGCTGTTTCCAACACACTGTGACACTATGGTGAAACTTGACCTGTGGCAACTGCAGATGATGATTCTCCCAGACTCTCTTGCTGATGACAGTAAGAAACACAGGGTTTCCATACAGTGGTTGTTTGTCTTTCCTGGACCTCTTTTTGTAGATGATGTCAACAAGATTAAGCAACATCAGCCCCAGCTCCTTGGTGTTTGCGATATTTGAAGGAAATGAAGGAAAGGGATGTCTGCGAATTGCTACAGACAACAAACTTGGATCTTTCTCAGACAGTAAATGATCAAGATGGGCCGTTAAATTCCAGTTCAGTACCTCTTCTAAAATGACAGATAATCCAAGGTTGGATGATAGAATCATAGAACATTAAGGGTTGGAATGGACCTCTGAAGATCATCAAGTGCAACCCCCCTGCCAAAGCAGGATTAACTAGGGCATGTCACAAGGAAAACATTCAGACGGGTTTTGAAAGTCTCTAGAGAACACAGTTGAGTCCTTCTCACAAAGCTGCTGCTGCTGGTAGGTATCTGAACCAAGAAACTCATAAATGCACCTGTGTTAGGCATGGTATTTATAAGCAATTACACAGTCTTCAGTCATTTTCATCTCTCTTCCTTGAACTCAGTTCATAATTTCAAACCTTTGAGTCCTCCATCAGAAACAAGCTGACAATGATGGAGGCAGAAGCCAGGCACCAGGCCTTCTTTCCCGGTTTCATGAGTGATAGCAACTCAAGTGCATCTGCTTCTGAGATCTGGAAAAAATAGTGTAATCTAAACCCCAGGCCTGTGGATACTTTATTCCTCCTCAAGTTATTTTACTTAAATTCAAACACAGTAATAACATCACAGAGTGGGGTTGGAGGGGTAAACCTAAGACAAACTGACAGAAGGAAGGACTCTATTTTTGGGGATTCAAACAAGGAATATCAAAAGGCCTAGGTTTTTTCAGCATTCAAAACTTAAAAAATAACTAGTAGTGATGGGAATCTCCTCTTCTGAAAATCTCCCGTCTTTCTCAGTGCCTCGGGAATTGTAGTGCTTTCTATTAACTTCTAAAATTAAGTTTGAAAGTACTGATTTGGAAGTCTGAATTCAGGCACCAAGCAATGCGATCAACTGCCTGAAGACCTTTATCTGACGCAGAAGAGTGAACTACCACCATCTTCTCCTACGAACTAGTTTTAAGCAAAAATTATTGCCCAGCTGGCTCTGCAATCTCACATGTAGATAGCTACTGCTCTCCCGTTCCCACTTTTCTGTTTGTGATTTCTACTGTTTTGAGACTGCAATATAGAGAACCATGCAAGCTCTTTGTTGCCTAAATAAAACATTAAACAAATTCTCTTGTCATTTTTTTCTCCTAAACTCCCTATTTGTGCAAGGTTGCAAGCTCTTGCCTTAGGTTAGGGTGACATTTGCTTCAACCATTCTTCTCTGTCTACCTGGACTTCCTCACACTATGTTAACTCTTCACTTCCTTCCCTCTGTGGTTCACTCCACATCTTTCAACAGAAATACCATACTATATGAAGAAGTGCAGAGCGCAGCATTCCTTCTTTTGCCCCTCCCTTTTCTCTCCTCTATATGTCAACACAATATTCCTCCTTGCCTGGGCTTTCTCAAACAGCTTCTTTCTCCTCATAGGCCATAAATACTAAGTGTATGTATAGTTATTGTAAAAAGGAGCCCAAAGCTCAATAACAGTTAGCATGAGTTGTTAGTAACCCTAGGAAAATATTTTTGTACAAGTAAAAAAATACTAAAAGGTAACTTAAAATTGGATAACTCATAAAGAAACAGGGTGGAAACCTAATTTGTAGAGACTTCAATGTCTGCCTAAATGAAACAGAAATGAACAGAAAAATAGAATCAGAGCATATTCAAGGTCAAAACACACCCAAAACTGAAAGTAATGACCAACAAAAATGAAATAAGTAACACATCATAAAATTAATTGATAAGGTTCCTAAGTCACAGGTGAGTTTATTTTGACAAAGCATTTGTTTTAATAAAAACAAAGGCACTGGAATGGGTATTTCCCCATGTTCAGTGTTTTCTGTTCCAGCTTGTCATTTATATTTGATAGACTCAGAGACACATGTCTGGCAACAGGGATTGTTACCCTGCCACACTGCTGAAGTTGCTTTTGCTGTTCCAATTCTTTGGTGAATACAAAAAGGAAAGTAAGTTTTCTTATAATTATTTGCTTTATTTAATATTCATACTACCAGTTTTCAAAATACACAGAGGACATAAGAATTTTGCCCTTCNCGTTTGCTCCGCAAGCCCGCGCCTCCGCATCCTTTGTCTATTATCCCAGAGACCCAGATGTATTCACTTTGAAGACAGTCACAGATGCAAATAAAGAAGAGTTATTTGCACAAGGTTTTGAATAAATAAATAGATAGAGTGAATTTATATGCTGGAGTCTTGGGCCTCACACTGCTCTTTGTGCCTATTAGCCCATGGAAATAAAGATTTGCTTCTTGTCTGCCCCAGCAATAGCCCCGTTCCTTTCCCCAGTTTTCACTCCAACTTCACTTATTCAGGTGTGCCAAATGAGGTGCTGGGCTGGGAGACTTTTCTTCCCAGGCTTGGTGATGAAAGCAGCTCTCCCAGGCTGCAGTCCAGGAGAAGGATGATGGTCAGTGACCCAGTGGAGACAATTCTGTGCTGCATATTGCTCATGTGCTTTGGAAAACAATGTTGTAACATTCCTTTTCAGATGAAAATTACCCTCACTGTGAAATTTAAGTATCTTTCTAAGTCCTCTGTGTAGCACGTTCTGGGTATGACCATGAAAGATACGTGTTTTCAGTCAGTCTAAGCTTGTATAAAATAGTGTTGCTGCCAAAGAGCTCACACTTTCCCTGGCCGTGACTGTATACTCCTGTATGATGGCAATAGTCTCATGAGTTTGATCGGTTTATTCATTTGACTGAACACAAATATTTGTTTGTTTTTGGTATATAAAAGTTTGCTTCATTGTTGTCATTGCACAGCTACGTTGAGTTCTTTAATGGATAGAGGAGTGAGGGAACACAGGCCCAAAGTGTGGTGACACCAGCATCTCCTTCCCTCCTTTTGGTAGTACCATGACCTTGGTCTGTCTGGAAGGGATAGTGGAATGGAACTAGATCCTCCAGTTCTTGTTTGTTTAGTTAGAGGGTTAATATCTGATGGTTTTCAACTGCAACTAGCATTTAAACTAAGTTAAATGGGACTCAAAGTCTAGCAGTTAGTTCAAACTCTTTACTTTTATGGATTTACTCTTTCTCCCAGCAGTTTGCTGCATCAAATTTCATTCCTTTTCTTCTTGCCATCTGAAACTGTCTTTTCATTTCTTTTATCCCTCAAATTCCTTCCACCCTGGATTTCATCAGTGAAATCATCCTAGTAACACTAAAATAATTTATGAGTATTTAACATGCTGTGAATTGAAATTCAATTCTCATGTGGTTCTGATTTTGCAGTGCAAATTATCATGGAAAATGTGGCAGAAGACTGCAGAAAGGAAGGCAGAAGGATCTGTGCTCAGGAATATCACAATAATATATGGATAAAATGTACAACCAAAATGAAAATAAAGAACAAAATGGTCCCATGGATCAATCACTCAGCTACAGTGCTTGTGCCATACATCATGGCAAGTGTCTTTCATAAGAATATAATTTGACACATCTTTGGAGGGCAAATTGTGTTACTGCTGCTCTAACACCAGTAAATTCTCCCCCACACTGTGCCTGACAAGCATGGTATTCATTCCCACGCACTCCAGCAGAGAAACAGATAGCTTTCCAGAGAGGGTCACCATGTACTTTCTGTGTACCAGAGAACAACCAGCTAAGAGCTCTCTGTATTGGTGTCCGCAGACCCATTGAATCCCTCTGGATGCTGTCTTCAGGGAGATCAAAAAGAATGTATAAAGGGACTCCTCTGTTTGCTGTCTTAAAGGAGATCAAAAAAGAACTTGGAAAAGGTTGTACCTGATAAAGGCTGTTGTGGACATGACAGGTGGTTGCTTTCAGACGAATGTTTATGAGAGGTGGACAGTGTCGCTGTGGAAAGGATTTGAGAGCAAGCAGAGAAAGTTTCAGTGCAGGTAGCTGGTTGAGACAAGTGATGTGAGCCATGAGTGTTGCAGCAGGACTCCTGACTGACTTCACCAGATTTTCTTCTGATTGCCAGGAAAGCATGCAATTGATGTTAAGGACTGACTGGGCTCCATCCACATCATTTTACCTACTTCTGCCAAAAGATGTGAGCAAAATTGGCAGCTGGTACTATTCTCTTGTACTGCCCAAGCTCTCATTAATGGGGCAGCCTGAGTGCAGCCCTTTCTTTCGGCTCTGCAACCAGCTAATCTCTGGGCCAGGGTAACAGCCCTTGCCTTTTTCTTGGCCACGTGCTGTAGTTCTCTGCAATTTTGTTTTAAGATGTTTGGAGGCTAGGACTATTTAACTTGCTGTCTAACTTTTTATTTTTATTCCTGCCATGGTCTTTTTATTCATGTGTCAAACTGCTAAGAGAACAGCATTCAAAATGTGAAATGTGAAAGCATTAGGAGAGCTGCAATGTGTCCTAGTTTGGGTGAGAACAGAGCTGTTTCTGTTCAGGGATTTTACTTTTCAGCTCAGTTCTTCTAACTGACTGCACTGTCTGAAGTTAGCAGCCTGCTCTCACAGACGGTGTCTGCTGCTAGTAGTTTAGAGTTACTACCTTCAGACCAAGGCCACTGATGGATCCTGTGTACCACATTGGGGGGTGCAGGAAAGGCTGCACCTGCAGGGAGGAGCAGATAGAGCAAGGGACCCCAAACTGACCAGCGAGGGATCCATCTCATATGTGTCATATTCTGCATAAAGCAGAGGGATCTGGAGAGTCTATAGCTTGCTTATCGCTCTCTCTCTGTGGGTTCCTGGGCTTCTCTCCCCTCTTGGACCACTTTGCCGGCTTTGCTCATCTTGGCTCAGGACTCTGTCTGTTCTGCCTTCGACCCCAGTCGGTGTGTTCCTGAATCCAGTACCAGAATCCAGCTCCTGAACACAGCTCCCGTCTGCTGCAGGGACTGGTCTGGGACCCCCTGGTGCCTGCTCCACAGCATCAGTGGTGACAGGGATGTAATTACCATCGAGGGGGTGGGCTCGATACTGGTTTTGTATATATTTGTACATATTCTATTTCTATTATTATTATTCTCATGAAAGCTGTTCTAGTTTCCTTTTTTAATTGCTAAGTCTCTCCCTTATTCCTTTCCTCTTCCCCTTTGGGGAGGGAGGGGGATTAACAGAGAATGTCTGTTATAGGTCTAAGGGGCCCCCCTGTCCCTAAACTGTGACACAATGGCACAACCTGTTATTCTCCTGCATATATTCTGAATAAGTTGTTAGCAGCAACATCCAGAAGTGAGTTTCAAATTTGCCATTGCCTCTTTTTTGCAGAGATCACCTTTTTCAAGCTAAGGCCAGTTACTGGTTCGATGGCATTAAAGGGTGTGTTTGTAGCTGACAGTTGAAGAGAAACTCCAGTTGTCTTTAACTGCAGTTCAAATGACAGGATACCCCATTACCACATGGTTAGACACAGGCAGTGCTGGGGCCAAGACTGAAAGTCCACTTGATTCACACAAATTTAGCACAGAGCTATGATATATTTCCACCACGGCCTGTTATTGCCAGGAACAGGAACTAGTGGGACAGTGGATTTGTCACTACTAGTGGGTGAGAAAATGAGCAGTATGTTTATTTTGTGCCAATTTTGCTAAGTGTATTTCTGCTGATATTTTTTATTTGCAGAGTTTAAGAACTTGAGAAATTACACTAAGGGGAAAATAGACATCTCTGACAAAGCAACCTCCATAAATATTGGTATGGTTAGCTTGTAGGAAGAGTAGGTCACCGTGCATTTACCTGTAAAGAGTTACAGTATCATTCTGATAGCTGTGGAACAGTTGGAAATCAGCAATTCTTGCAATTATGTGCCAGACCAAGAAAAAATGATGGCAATCAAGGAAGATTACCCCTAAATTTCTGCCCCTCAGACGCCACTGGATAGAGAGTAAGGAGAGTCCTGCATTCTGTGGAGACATTTTAATAGTTCCGAGGACATCTAGCTATAGTGCACACAGAGATAAAAGCAGCAAGCAGTGCAAGATCAGGTTCAGCATTTTCTCTTTCATGGGCAATGCATAGCTAGTTCTTGAATTAAAACAGTTTTCTATTAGTCGTATCTTTATTTGCTTAAACATAATTGTAGGAGAAGGAGGCATGGATGTAACAAGTTCCATTAGGAGTTAAGTGAGTATGGGAAAACTAAATGCCAGGTTACCATTGAGAACTTCTACCATTCTAGCAACATAAAAAAAAATCATAGATACATACTTTGAGTAATTTGTCTATAATAATGCTGATTAATGCTTTCTATAAAAATTAATGAGATTTTTCACTCATTTTATACATTATAATAAAGCAATTTTTACATGCTTGGGCTTGGAAATACTGTTTAATTATTTCTCTTACAGTGACATATTAGTCATCACAAAGTGTTGTTATTTGAAATCAAGTTCTAAAGCTTAATGCCATTCTTTGCCACTGCAAAAGAACAAGCTGGATCTATTAGGCATTTGTTATCCCAGTGGGGCATGTTTGCTGCTAGTATAACTGTCATGCTCTTGCTTTCAGTTCTTTGCTTTCATTTTTAATATCGGAATGTATAGACTTTATCTAGTATCTGCAGTCAAAGAATTCTGAAAACATTTCTCTGAGAATAAGTATTTCTCTATTGTTTTATCACTCTCTTTTAAATTAGCTCATTAAGCATCAGAGGATTCTTCACACCAGATAAAAGAGCATTGTAAAGCATGGCTGAACACTTACTACCTTGCTTTGTCTATATTTCAAACATAAAAGATAAGCAAGAAGTTTTGTGTTTAGTTGAAGTAAGCCAGAATATAAACACAGCTGCCAGGATNGAGAGGGAGGAGAACCACCTCTTTCAAAAGGAGCAAGTTGGAAGCTTGGACCAGATATGGTTGCACAGGGCAGGACTTCTGTGAGTCTTCTGGTTAATATTTCCTAGCTTTAAAAGGACTGTCCTACATCCTTTAGGAGCAGTTCTAAATAAAGAAAGATTTTAATTTGGCAATGTATTTGGCAGAATTGAAATACAAAATGAAAGCAAAATAAACAAAAGTCAACCACGTATCAGAAGATCCAATACCATGATAATCCTGTCTAGAAATGTGTAATGATTCCTAAGCTCAGTCTTACACCTTCATGCCTGTAGTTCTGTAAAACTACATAAAAAATAAATGTTGTCATTTTTGTTTATGCTCTAGTTGCAGAAATGTTTATGGTTGTTCTAACCTATCCAGAATGTCTTAACTGCCTTTAAGAGTCTGCAAGCATGATCTTTCTAAGATTGTTTTAAAATCTAGATAATGAAATAAACCTGCTTTTTGTTTATGGATATGCATATATCTAAAAGGAAGAATGAGAAGACTTAGACACCATGATGTTGAAAATTGGTCTGACATAATTCATTGCTCTGCTATGAAACTTCTTACTTTTTTAGCGTGCTAAATATTGATTCTAACAATTCTCTCTTACCTGCTCAGTCTCTATGGAGTTCCTAAGGCAAGCCCAAAGGACAAATGGCAAGAATAAAAAAAGGAAATTATCATCTACTATTAGCTGCTGAGATAGACATCTTCAACATTATTAATAAAAGTTACTCATCTTTGAAGAAGATAAATACCATTTAGTTTCTGTCTTTCTCATTCAGAAAGTGTAAATATTCTGCTATTTTATAAGCAGTCAGGAAAATTTCCATAGCTCTTTGTGAAACCACCTAGCATTAGATATATTTTCAAATACTGTTTTCAATACAGAGAAGTATTTGCCAGTTAGATCATGGCAATCTCATTTATCACTTAGAGATGTTGACATCCTGATACATTGAAGTTTTACTTTCCTAATCGGTGTAATTAAAACATCACAGTGAGGGGGCTTAATCTGAAATGTTTCTGTGAGCTAAATTGTGTATTCTCATACTGAAAGTTACACAAAAGGATTTATTCTGTACTGATCTGGTCTGAAACTTCTATAGTGAAAAGACCTTGCAGATGTTCTATCTAGGAGAGAGTAATGCTCCTGCTCTGAAGGGGGTAACGTTTCTGCTTGAAAACAGAAGGATACAGTAAGGATGCAGATCATTTATAACAGCTACACTATTTTTTTTAACATGCAAAAGCCATTAATAAGCAGAGATGTCAGGGAAGTAATGGACAAAATGTCTTTAAAACTGCAGAAGTGCACAGAGGCTGTCTTTTTATGATGTTTTCTTTGCCAGCAGAGTCAGCTTGTGAAGTTTCTGCTCCTCAACCCTTTCAACCCCATTTTTCCTGACTCCTGCAGAAGCCCCTTCCCATCAGATGTGCTGGTACAACATTTTGGTGAACACTTTGTCATTGTAATGATCTCCATTAAAATAATTAGTCCTCAAAAGGAAAGCTTATTTTCAGCTGGTGTTTCCACCAGTCTTTGGTGCAAAAAAAACAGTTGAATTGGTGCAAATGAGGAACAGCAGCAGCCAATATAGGACAGGTACAATTAGAAAATTAAGAATGCCTAAAAATGGCTTTTCTCCAAAAGGAAGCATGCCATGTAGCTCTAACTAATAGGTCATATTACCTTATCAATGAGGGAGAGAACAACCTAGAACCACCTTTCACGCAGCCTCTTTCTCAGAAAATAGCTCCAATAAGGCCAACGGAGTTGTATTGGTGAGAAAATAGACTAATTTAAAAAATCAAATGAGATTAGCTTCTAAATGGGATCATAATCAAGATCTTTTAGCTTAATTATCTCAGGCTGTATACTCAGCTGTAGCCCTATACAAGGGAAAAAACAGACCCCCTGAGGACCAACATGTAAGCAGGTTGTGACCTTGTGCTCCCGTGCTTTAACATGATGGTCCTTTGCCCTCTGCCAACATGAGCCAGCAGAGCTACACACGGCAAACAGGGGAACAAATGCTACACAAATTTCCAGGGACCAAAGACACCTCTTGGAACCTTGCTAGCATCCACTAATAGACTGTGTCAGAGGGCACCATGCCATATTTGCACTTGTGCTCCAGACAGAATCCGTACTTTCTACTGTGCTTTCAAGTGAGAACGAGGTTAGTTCTGCATGCATTTATTGCATACATTTATTCCCATGAGTAAAAAAAAATAAAATTATGAGGTTATGTGGTTTATATTGTGGATATGGAACCTTTTGAGACAAGACAATTTCACAGGAGCTGCTCTGTGTTTTGGTCAGCATGGTCTGGGCTGCCTCAGAACTCCTTTCCTCTGACATTTTCACTCTGCCCTTTTCATGTTGACTCCAGCATGCATCAGCCTGCAGTGAACCATTTCAGATCATTAAACAAGCAGAAAACAATTCATTATTCTTTGTAGCTAGATTTACAGTGCTTAGAGATGGAAAAAGAATTCAAATGGACTTCAGAGCTTCAAACACAATACCCACAGTTTTGTCTCAACCATACCAGAAACCTAACTTTAAACCATCCATTGTAGATCTGCATAGAGCCACCCACTTCTCTATCTGATTTTAGCTGTTGATAGGTTGCATTCCACAGCACTTGCTGAAACAGAGAGCTGATGTGAATTTATGTTCCCTTCATAACCAAAACCCTTTTAATTCAACACTTAATTTTCTAGCTTAACTGTAAACTTCATCACTGATACCTGACTTTCTGTTTCTTTCAGAACATGGATAAAGTCATTAAGTATCAGAGGCTGAAGAATTGATCTCTGCAGGGTATCCTGAGATGCACAATAGCTCAGTAATGATTCCTTATTTATAATTACTACTGGGACTTGTCATTTAATCTGTCCTAAACGCATTAGTGCCATGTTGATACCATACCGCCTCAGATAATTGATCAAGATGTCATACAGCACTGTCAAATGCCTTAGAGGAACAAATCTGCTACATCAAAAATATTATATTATCTTTATCAACCAAACTTGCATTCTCATCAAGAAGTTACTCCACTAGCAGCAGAGAAAAAAAATGTCTTTAAAACTGTGAAAACACAGCGAGGCTCTTGTATTGCGTTTTCTTTGGCAGCAAAGTCACCTTGTAAAGGTTCTCCTCCTCAGTCCTCTCAGTTTCATCTTTCCTGACTCCTGCATCAGTCATTAGATCACTTTGTCCAGGATCAATGCCATGGATGATGGACTAATCACCTTTTAGGTTATCTTACTCAATTTTATTGACTAGTGGCCTACTGTTAGTCTTCTACTATCTTGGGGATCTTCTTGGCCAGTTGCTGGATGAAGCCCTCTGGAGCTGCTGGTTTAGAAACCTCTGTTTTTATTGTCACCGTGTTCTGAGTGACAATTTAGTTAGCACACATTTATTCATCAGTCATCTTAAACAGGAATTGTTTGCTTGCTTTTTTTCAACTGCAGAACAAACTCGAATCTGAGCCTTCCTGAATTATTATTGAGATCTCCACAATACCTACATAATGATGGGCTGATGCTGTATGTCCTTTTTTCTTTTTCTTAATCATTGAAAATTTCTTCGTACTGACCTTAATGCTCCTGATTTCTGTTGGTTTTGCTTGACTTATCAATTTTCTATCATTCTCTGCATATAACACACAGCTTTTGGTATCAGTGTACATTTTTTTTCCGTTTGAATAGTGTTGGTGGTCTTGTGGTTAAGATTATGATAATCTTAACATCAGCCTTACTTGAAGTTGAAAGTAGGCTGGCCAAAGCAATTTTAGTATGGTGGGCATAGAAGATTAAACACTAGATTGTAGATTTACAGCATCTCATTTTTCTTGGAGAAGTATTGTTTTTTTTTTCATTAGCATGGACTATTACAAAAATGAGGTTTATGTTATCATGACAAGCTTTGATTTGTGTGTATGTGTGTGCGTATGTATCTTTCTTTCCTCCATACCCCCACTAATATTTGAACCTACAGTTCAGTTTCTCCTCAGTTTGCCAGACGTAATATACCCCAAAATTGTCAATATATTAATGAAAAATCAACAGCCAAAATGAAGCAGAAAAGCTAACTGCAGGGGTGACTGCCATCATAATCTCCTGCACCAGAAGATCTATGCGGCATTACACTTGTCATGGCTGTGAGCAGCACTGCAGCCAACATTTGTGCATTGTCAGACAGAGACCTGAGGGAAATTAGGCTTCCTTATTTCCTGTAGTCATGCATGAAATATACGTAGTTTCTTCAAAAATTACTTCTCCTACTTGATTTGACCATAATTGCTTTCCACATTGTGAATGAGCCATGAAAAGCACTGAGAATTTATATGACCCCCTGCCATGTTTACTAGGAAGTTGCTTATTTAAACCCTAGCAGCTCGGTTATTAAGCTAAAGCAACATACGCATGTAATGAACACTTCTGTAAAACAAGCCAGATAAATCACCCTCAAGAAGTGCCTTTCTCTCTGCTGAACACTAAGGAACCTCAGACAGCTAGCTCAGATCAGGCACCTCATTTTTAGATATATAAAATTAGTGAGACAAATCAGGGCAAAAGGCCTGGACTAGGTCACTGCAGCATCCATTGTATGTGTCTGCTCAGTTTAGCTCAATGACAAAACTCTTAGAGTCCTAAGATGGACTTATGTGTTACTTACAGTCCTTTCTACTTCTCCTAACATTAGATTTACCAGCTTAATAACTGTGAAACTTAGGCTAAAATCTAATAGCATGAAGCCATAAATCCTGAAATCCCCTCTGGGAATTATGAATTCTCATGGGTCAGATCCACACCCTTAACACCTATTGGCATACAGAGAAACTCCATACAAAACCAGAGAAAAAAACCTCGGCATTCACAGTAGTGCTCTCTCATAAACCATAATATGCAATATAACTTTATTGGACTATGGAATCCAGGCAGGATTTAAAACCTGGACTGGAAACAAACATTATAGATACCAGAGAACAAAAACCAGTGTAAACTGGCATGGTTCCCACCTCTCTACAGTACTTTCCATAATGGAAAAGATATATTTTATATGTAGCAAGGAGATGGTTTGTTTCTTGTCTGTTCTTGACTAGAAAAAAAATATATGGGTCAGACAACATAGGATGTGAGATTTTTACCTCTTCTTGACCATAAACAATCACTATATATATATAGTATGTAGTGTAGTAGTAGCATCCTTGTAGATATATATCTGTACGCAGGAGAGCAGTCATTCAGTAGTGGGCATGTAGTGAAAATGAATCATCTCAATTATGTCCAAAACCTCATCTGTCTTTCTGTAAAGCCAGAAAGCCAAACATTGTAGTTCCCAATATATAAAATGGCTGTGGAATAGTTACCTTCTAGGGCCACTTCTGGCTTTCCTGATGAAAAATATAATCCTTTAGAGCACTAAGATGATTTGTGGTTACATTTTAGTTGATCAGCTTGCATGGTACCAAGAATTCATTAGGTGTCTGTGATTCTGTGATTCTGTGAAAGGGGAGAAACAAATCTGCAAGTTATTGGCCATATGCTTTTTATTGCTTTAGAGCAAAAAACAGCTCCCACCACATCTAGGCTTAAAAATACAATTCTTGCTTAAAAATTAGTTTTACTGCTAGTTCTCTGTTGTTGTTTTATTTTCATTATTTCTTTTCATGGTGTTATCATTACACCTAGTGCTGTTCACAGTGAAGGCCTGGAATATATCTGATCACACAATCAGACTCACATCACTGCCACCTTCTCATGCCAACTACTCTGCACTTCATCTGCTCTCAAGCCATTCACTGCCCAACCTACACTGGTGCTTGGGATTGTTCCATAGCATAGACATCCTCTCTGTATACAAAGGTTCATGGACAACCCAATCCCATTATGTTGTTTTGTGTGCAAATTTATTTATAATGATTCTTAGAAGCCAACAAAGGATTAATAGCAGAGGCTATAAAAATATTTATCTTATTTTCCTATACTCCTTGTGGAGCTTGATGAATAATATTCTGACAGGTCTAAGTTCTGTATTAAATAAAATTAATGGATAGTCCTGCAATATGAAAAACTCAGAAAAGGATTAAAATTCTTGCTTCAGCTCTAGTTATGGAACCAATCTTAGGGTGGATTAGAGAAGTCTTAATGGAAGATGGCACTGAAGAAAGAAACAAGCTGTGAGTACCACAGTTCACATAACTGATAGTGAAGAGATTTCAAAGTGACTGCAAAAGAATAGTTACAGGTCCTTAAAAAGTCTCCACAAAAGAAGACTGAAATGCAATGGAGACTCTAGAGCTGAAAAACTGAAGGACAATCCATGTTTGTTAAAGAAATCTTCAATAGGTCCAAAATGAAAAAGGAAGAAGCAATGGACTTAAATTTGGAGAAGGGATACTTAGGTTAGACACCAAGGAAAGTTTTACAGTATTACACCAGTGCTCACTGCATAGACTATGAGGTCAAATTGTGTCTAATAACAAGTTAGACAAAAAGACATGAAATTATTTGAGTATAACTTAATGCTATGCTGTAATAATGATTTATTGTTAACTTCGGTTCGTCTACTTTGACATATGAACATATATATAAAGAAGGTAGATATTTTTAATAGTCTAGAAAAAGTAGTTCAACGCGACAGGTTATTTTTGTGATCTTGCTTGCCTTCCCTATTGCAAAAACAATTTAGGCTACACAGCTTAAAATTAGAGATAATATGGTTCAATTAAACACTCAAGAGGCGATTTTGAAACGAGAGACAAAGCCCTCCTCCCCCGACCCCGGCTGTACATAGCCTGGGAGTGGTGTGTTCGTGGCTCAGCTCCTTGACAATGCAGACTGGGAAGTCTAATGAGTTTTTGTTAAGAAATTTTTCAGTCTAATTGTCTTGTTTGGAGAATTTGTACATGAGGGCCTCATTAATTCAGGCTTTTTTTGACACAAGCTCTTTATAACCTAGAGACATTACCTCTCTCTACCAATCTCTTGGTGCATACTGAACAGCATGTGCTCTAATGAGAAATCCTGCAAACCTTTATCTGAGCATCAGTGGTGCAGAGATATGGGCTGCACAGAACATCAAGTACAGACACAGGAAGACTGCAGAGCTGAAAGGAACCTGTCCCTGCCCTAAATTGTTGATACAGGTGCACTTATAGAGGTGACTGTTCCCAGGGGATGTCAGCCTCCTCCTATGTCCACATCTCAAGTTATTGACACTGGATACTTTGAGCCTCTCTAAACTCATGAGCATTTTCTGATGGTTGATGCCAAACCTCTTAACCAGCCTTTAAGCCTCACCTTTAGGACTTAACATTTCTTGTATTTAATTAAATTTTCTTTTGAGATATAAATGTTTACATTTTTTAAGGTAGTACATTAAAAGCAAAAATGTCTTTTTTGCTTCTAAGTTTGTGCAGTACTGATCTCAGGTACAGCACAATATTTAGTCAGAAGACCTCTGCCTATGACTCTAGGTAAGGCAGAACAGCTTTACAGCACTTGAGAAGCTTATTCCAAAGGAGGATTAACAAGATCCAGCAACTTCTATCCAGCAAAGTGAAATATTAAACCACCTGAGTGTCCAAAATTCATTTCCCTTCTAAACTGCAGTTTCAAAACAGAGCTTTAGATGCTTTCTCCCCTCACAGCAGAGATTAAAGATCACCGATGCTGATTTTCATGATGCTCTCCCAAAATGAGAGGAAAGTTTTACTTTTTAACCTTGCTGCTTTTCTGTCATTATATTTTCCAAAGAAATAGAAAAGGGATGCTTCAACTAAATGAACAATGAGCAGCAACTGTCTGTGACTGTATTTAGGTCAGAGATTAGAAAATACTTTCCAATTATGACACAGTGAGGTCGTAAAACAGTTTCCCAGTGGGAGGAGAGAAGTCCTCCTTACACTTACAGTAGATTTCAAAAGTTTGTGAATCTTATTATATAAGGCAATTGCACTGACAGTAGGACTTTCTGTATCTTTGCTCGTACTACTCCATTTCTTCCAAAATGTTTTCCCAAGAGTGATCAGAAACAGAGCTGAGCAAGGTGTGAGATATATGGTAGTCTGCAGGCAGACATGTCACCTTATACACCCTCTGTTGCCACTGCACTCCAACTCCTGCTGCTCAGTCATTTTTAGGATATCACTCACAAGCCTTTCCCACAAAACTTCTATGTGTGCCACAGCAGAAGTGACAGATGCTGCTAACTAAGAACTCCATTAGGGAGCATGGTAACTTTCAGGTTGTTGGAGATAAATTAATTACAAAATCCCATCTGGCCTTCACTCTCAGTCTATACAGATATAGATCAGTCTATATAGGTATAGACTGAGAGTCTATTTCTATATCTATCTATACAGATAATTCTGTATCAATACCATACTGTTCTTCATAAGATATTAACATGAATTTCATAATTACTAGCCTGAACTAGCTAGATTTCAGATTTAAAAAATATATTTATTCTGTGTAATACAGTGAACACAGATATGCTGAGGCTGAATCACAGAATAAATATGCATATGCTCCAGCAAGCCAATGGTTCTTCTCCAGATGTTTTTAGAAATGCATTCTCTTAAACTCAATTATGTGATTTAATAATAAGTTTTCCTCTATCATTATTACTATTTTGAATTTTTAACCAGCTTAATACATTTTTCACACTCCTTCAAACGATGTTAGTGTTAATCTCTACAGAAAAAAACCTCAGACAATTTTTATATTATTTTTAAGAGCAATAATATTGTTATATGTGTGCTTTAAATCAGACATTTACTTAACTTGTGCAGCTGTTGATATTTCTTTGGTTCCTCATTTCACTGATTCATAAGATGTAGGTTTCCATGCTGAGAAAAATTTATGCATTTGAAGCCAACATATATCTTAGGAAAAGAGAATCAAAGTTTGTTCTTGATTTTTTGGGATACTTCAAGTTGACAATGCTTGTAAGGGCTGGGAAATTTAACAGGCATTTTTTTAAAAACTCATCTCATTTTCAGAACCAAAATTAAGAATTTCAGTAGACAGTCAAACTTTTCATTTAACTGAAAATGCAAGAAACACGGTACTGGTAAAATAAATTAAGTAATTATAAAGACCACATACCTCTTACTTAAAAAAAAAATAAAAGCAAAAATTCATGATTTTTCAGTAAATACAGAAACCACTATACCAGACAAAGAGTCTTATATAAAATGTCAGAAAATAAGCTGCAATATGAACTGGGAATCAATTAAGCATTAGAAGGACACCAAGTTAGGTCGGAGTGTTGATCTGCTTGAGGGTCAGAAGGCTTTTCAGAGGGACCTGGACAGGTTGGATGAATGCACTGAGGTCAGTCATCTGGGCTTTGACAAGGCCAAGCACCGAGTTCTGCACTTTGGCCACAACAATACCAGGCAAAGCTACAGGCTGGGAAAGAGGTGGCTGGAAAGCTGCTCAGTAGAAAAGGAGCTGTGGGTGTTGATCAACAGCTGTCTGAAGGTGAGCCAGCAGTGTGGGCAAGGCGGTCAACGGCATCCTGGCCTGCATCGGGAATAGTGTGGCCACAAGGAGAATGGCAGCGATTGTGACACTGTACTGGGGACTGGTGAGGGCATACTTTGAATACTGAGTTCAGCTTTGGGCGCTGCAATATAACAAAGACATCAAGGTGCTTGAGCAGGTCCAGAGAAAGGCAGTGGAGCTGGTGATGAGTCTTGAGAATAAGCCCTATGAGGAGCAGCTGAGGGAGATGGGGTTGTTTAGTCTGAAGAAGAGGAGGCTGAGAAGAGATCTCATTGCTCTGTGACTGCCTGACAGGAGATGGTAGCAAGGTAGGCACTGGTCTCAGCAGTCACACCTGACATGACAAGACAAATAGAGATTGAGTTATGCCAGGGGATGTTTAGGTTGGACATGAAGAAATATTAACCAAAAGGGTTATCAAAGACTGGAACAGGCTACTGAGTGAAGTGCTTGAAGCACCACCCCCTGTGTGTCTTTAAAAGCCCTCCAGGCACGATGCAGTAGGATTCAGTGCAGTAGGGGCCCTGATAGAGCAATCTAATGGTTGGACTTCAAGATCTTAAAGGCCCTTTCCAGCACCAGTGAATCTGTGATTCTGTCCCAATCCAGGACAAGCCTTGCAGCATCCTTCCCTGCCCATGCAGGGAGCTTATGGGGGTGACATGCTGTCAGTGCCTGGGACTATCCCTCTGCTTGTGCCATATCCACGCCCAGCCCTGCAGAAGCCCCGAGAAACAGAAGTTGATTCAGAGCACTCCAGGGTACAGGGCAGCACGAACAGCAAGAGCGGACGCATCACCAGGCCAGTTTTGTCGAGGAGCAGCTGGGCTCTGACAATGCAGAAGAGAAAAGTAGCACATGCTCAGCTACCTGCCCAGCTGGTGCAGGCAGGGTGGCGTCAGTGAAGCTGGGGGATGCAGGTTCAGGGAGCGCCGTGGGCAGAGCAGGTTGGCTCAGGCATGAGGGACTGGGTGAGAGGCTGGTCGGAGGCAGGCTGTGGCTACCTCTCTGTGCCCACAGGTGTGGGTCAGGGCTGCCACTTGGGATGATTGAGAGCTATGAGGACGATTAAGGGACTTGAACATCTCTCCTGTGAAAAAAAGGCTGAGTGAAATGGAGCTGTTTAGCCTTGAGAAGAGAAGGCTGAGAGGGGATCTTCTTAATGTCTATAAATATTGGAGGGGTGGTTGTCAAGCGGAAGGAGACTGTCTCTTTCCCATGGTGCCCAGTAATAGGAAACAGAATAGTGAGTATCAGCTAACAGATAGGAATTTCCACCTCGACATGAGGAGAAAATTATTTTCTGGAGGGTGACAGAACCCTGGAACAGGCTGCCCAGAGAGCCTGTGGAGTCTTCTTTTCTGGAGATTTTCCAAAACGACCTGTGTGCATTCCTGCCACTATTCGCTGACCTGGGAGATCCTGCTCTGGCACGGGGTTGGAATCGATGGTCTCTGGAGATCCCTAGCACTCGCTACAATTCAGTGGCACTGTGGTGGGAGAAGGGGGCTGGCCCTTGCTCGGTGGCTGCCCTGGTCCACCGTCCTGTCTGAGCATCTACAGGGAGAGAGATCTTCCCTCATAC